>PIJE02000794.1:0-12500 GCA_002895965.2 Coryphaenoides rupestris | reverse complement strand
AAATGGCTTGTAATGGTTAATCACGCTCACACCCGGTGGCTCACAACAGGTCTCCTTTATAGGTCCTGTCAATCAAAAAGGGGGAAACACAAACGGGCCGGGGGTCGAGAGAGACCGACCTCCTCGGCGTCCAGGAGGAACTCGACGAGCTCGCAGCCGACCACGGCGGTCTGCCTGGCGTTGGGGTGGTCCGGCTTCATGGAGACGAACCCAAGCTTACTGCTGGGCATGAAGAACCACAGGAGTCTCCTCACAAACCTGGGGGGAAACACAGCAAGAACAGAGGGATAATGGACAGGATCATGGATCGTGGTTATTATCGCGGTTAGTGGTAGCGATCTACCGGCTCCTTTATGACTTGTACGATACGGGGCTGTGATAAATACCCGAGAAGTACACCTTGTTGATTCTTACTTGTGTATTTGTTCATCCTTGCTTTGCAGTTTAACATTTGGCCACTAAAGATGAGAACACAAAACACAGCAGAACACGTAGAACATTTACAAGTGGCACAAATATAGAACAGAAATATAGAATATATCAAACTAAATAGAAAAACAGTTACAGAAATACATACAAATGTGCATTAATAGCAGTATGATCAGAGTAGCAGGTTGGTTTTTACGTTCCATTTCCTTCTAACGACCTAATTAGCGTTAATTAATTAAACGCTCTGCGCCACCTTCAGAATGGTTTGCACCAGTTCCCAGTTCCAGTCGCGGTTCTCGTCGTGGTGGAGGACGTGGCTGTCTCTCAGGTTCCCCAGCAGAGCCTCGTCGCTCTCCTGAGGGGGGGGGGGCGACAAGAACACAAACGCAGCGAGTCAGTTCTAATTCACAGGACAGACCCTCAGACCCGCGGTGTTCAACTCCTAACCTAAAGATGCTGGGTTTGATTCCCCAGCCATGTCTCGCCTCGGGTTGTCGAGGAAAATCGGACGACAGACATCCATCCATACACACACACACACACACACCCATCCGGAGACCCTTCCATGACAGCTAAAGGTGTCACCCCTTGCTACTTGGGGGGGCGTGGGCCCTCCTTACCTTCATGGGAAACACGTCTCTCTGGTGGTGTCTGTGGTGGACGTCCAGGTACCCGTGGGGCGGAGCGGCCGCCGACGTCTTGCGGAGGACGTGGTCCAGGTAGAGGCCGTGAGGGGACGGCCCTCGCCTCTTCCTCTCGTGGAGACGCTTCAGGTGGGTCACCGCGGCGCTCGCCTGTCTGGAGGGCGAAGCTTAAAGCCGTTAGGCGGAGCGGCACCTGCTTTTCGATCCGTGTTGCGCTCGAAAAAGTAATCGATGGGGACCTTTTACCACGACTTCCTCCCATCATCCCCCCCCATCCGTCCGTCCGTCCGTCTGCCTGCTCCTTCATGGTACTTCTGCTACACCCGACCGACCCCGGGTTCCGGAACCACCCTGCTCTTCGTCGCCCCCTGTTCGATTCCCGACCATTTCCCCGTATCTATCCCCCTTGTCATCGGACTGTGTTCTACTAGGCCCGTGTACGTTCAGACCGGCGATGTGTAAAATAAGCCACTCACTGCCTGTGTGCCCGCGGGATGTCAGGGGATGCTGCCATGTGCACGAGGCTGGGCAGGCAGTGCAGGTGGTGGCTGTGGCTGTGGGGCAGGATGCTGTTGGCCTGAGAGGCAACAGAGGACGGAACGTACGGCGTAGTGATCAACACACGCCAACGGACAGGCGGACAACGGACGTGGACGTGCAGGCGTATGACAGCGGACACAATGGAGACAGACAGGAGGACAGAGACGACAGGAATATACTGCAGGGTTACGTGTCGCAGGTTATGATTGATTGAATGACAGACAGACTGATTGACTGACTGATAGGTAGAGAGGGAGAGAGAGAGAGAGAGACAGACAGAGAGAGAGAGAGAGAGAGAGAGAGAGAGAGAGAGAGAGAGAGAGAGAGAGAGACAGACAGACAGACAGACAGACAGACAGACCGAGAGAGACAGACAAAGAGAGAGAGAGGGAGACAGACAGACAAAGAGAGAGAGACAGGGGGAGAGAGGGAGAGAAAGCAGAGACAGACAGACAGAGAGACAGACAGACAGAGCGGGAGAGAGGGAGAGAGGGATAGAGAGAGAGACAGACATAGACAGACATACACAGACAGACAGACAGAGAGAGAGAGGGGGGGAGAGAGACTACCATATGGAGCAGTTGTCCCAGCAGGACTGTGGCTTGTATTGAGGTGAAGTCCTCACAGCTGGTGATCACCTCAACCAACCCCTGGGGAGCAGAGACACATGACTCTCAGAGAGAGAAGACAAAAAGAAGACATTTTGAAGAGACAACAGCTGAAGATCTTCCACCTCCAGGAGTCTGCTGTGGATGAAGGCCCCCAGTAGGAACGCCAGGTAGTTGTCCATCAGGTTTGGCCTGAGAAAGGAAAATAAACACATAAAAATGGTCTGAAATGCATTCGATACAAACCCATTTCAGCTAAAATCATCAGATATAAACTTTTGAATATCAGAATCAGAATCAGAATGAGCTTTATTGCCTTAGTTTTTGTTTTACAAACAAATAGAAAGTAATAATATAGAAATTCTAAAAAATAAAAAAAATAAAAAAAAATTAAATAGAATAATTAAATAGACAATAGATATATAAAATAAGAAATACAGATAATAATAATAATATAAATACGGTAATAAGAATAATAATAATAATAATAATAATAATAATAGGAAGAAGAAGAAGAAGAAGAAGAAGAAGACGAAGAAGTGATGATGATGATGATAATAATATGAATATGAATGTATGTGCAATACTTTGAGCGGGAACGTTGTGGCAGGATGACCAACGCCTCAGAGACAACGAACCCCTTGGTCAGCTTCCAGTCCTCCTGATGTCTGCACGGGTCTACAGGACGTTTCAGATTCAAAGTACAACCTGGGTCAGTACAACCTCCACCCCTCCCCCCCCCCCCCCCCCCCCCCAGAGCCTGTTCGATATTCCGTTCTAAAGTCACGTGGAAAGATCCAGAACATGTCGTCGTGAGCCTGTCTGTATACAGGCCTACCCACCGACGCTGATCATCGCTTCGGTGAAGTCTGTCGTCTCGACGGGGACGTCCAGAAGGAAGAGGTCGGAGATCACGTCCAACAAGCCTCTCTGAGCAGAAGGAGACAGGAGTGGAAAATCACCGCGAAATCAAAATGTGAATTGTTGGCTAATTGACTGTATGTTACTTTGTGGAATTTTTGTGTTCGCAAATTTTCTTTTCTTTTACTTTTTTTTTTTGCATGTTAGCTAAATTCTAGCCACGATATGCAGGATTTCAACAATATATGGTAAAAAAAAAACTACAACAAACAAACTGAAACGAGGTTTGGGTGGATTGACATTTGATAGCCAACAGAACTTTGTTTTAACTGATAATTTGACAGAATGCATTTTGAGAATTTCTATGTTATTTCACTCTCCGTTTAATGTTCACTTTTAGGCACCAATTCCACAAAAGCACATTCCTTGTTTTGCAAAAAAAACAACTAAGATCGATAAAGCCGTTTCTGATTCCAATTCTGAACGCCTTCATCAATTCTTTAAAACGTTGAATTGAACTTTTCCACCGAGAGAGAAAACGTGGTCCACCTCTCACAGCGCTGACATTGACTGAGCGGTAAGGTTACGCGGCCCTCGTCCCTTCGGCCGTCTGTAAATGCAGGCGACTGCATCTAGCTGCTCGGAACACTTACCCTCACCTCGGTGTTTGGTACACAGAGCAGGTCAATGAGGGACTGGATCCCAGAGTTCCCAGCCTTGCACAGGGTGATGACGCCTGGTGGGGCAACAACAAGGTCAAGTCAAGTCAAGTTGAGTCAAGTTGAGTCAATGTTATTTGTCGAGCCCTTAATCACAGTTACAGTCTCAAAGGGCTTTACTTTGGGCCTTTGATTATGACACCCCCCACTATCCCTAGTGGGGGGACTTCATTAACAAGGAAGAAACCTGGAGAAGGAACTCAGAGTGGGGGATCAACTCCTTCCAGGTTCAAAGGTCATAGTCGTGGCTCGTCGTACACGCTTACTGAAATACAGTAACTCCTCACCGACTTACCAACACACCGCTATGCAGAGTACAACACTTAAACGGTATCATCCTGTCATGTCACTCCGGGTTTCTTTAAGATAAAGGTTAAACTGGGAATGCCGTGAGTCTTGGGGTTAATCAATGCTTCTATATTTTTTACATTTGTTCACTTTTCTATGTCCATGACTGTTTAATGTTTCAAATGTTATTGCCACCAATTGGCACAAAGCACATTCCTTGTTTGAAAAACAACTAGAGGCAATGAAGCTGGGGTTCTGGATTCCTGATTATGTCTTATACTCAAAACCGAAGTTTAGTCACAAGTGAGGTGGAACACAATGAACACATTGGACAAATAAATATATCTGACAAAATGTTATTACCTGACCAAGAGCGCAACGCAGCAATGATTGACATCTTGCTGGCCAGGAAACGGGCATCTCTGTTTTCTCTAAAGACACCAAAAGAGTTGACAATAATATTAACACTGAGAAGGTGAATTAAAGGAATTTGATTTTAAGACTAAAACTGACTTGAGTTGTTCCTCTCCGACTTCAGCGGTCAGTCTGTAGTGGAAGTCTGTGTACGGGGCCAGGATTTGCTGGAAAGAACAGAAATACAACAGCAACACAATCCTATTCAACCTTGAAAAAAAAAGTTCCCCATTGACAATAGTGATGAGTTACAGATAAAATTCAAATTCAAAACCTGTTAAAATTCAAGGCAAGTGTGTGTGAGTGTGTTTGTGTGTGTGTGTGTGTGTGTGTGTGTGTGTGAGTGTCATGTGTGTGTGTGTGTGTGTATGAGTGTGTGTGTGTGTGTGTGTGTGTGTGTCAGTGTGTGTGTGTGTGTATGAGTGTGTGTGTGTATGAGTGTGTGTGTGTGTGTCAATGTGTGTGTGTGAGTGTGTGTGTGTGTGTGTGTGTGTGTGTGTGTGTGTGTGTGTGTGTGTGTGTGTGTGTGTGTGGTGTGTGTCAGTGTGTGTGTGTGTGTATGAGTGTGTGAGTGTCAGTGTGTGTGTGTGTGTGAGTGTGTGAGTGTGAGTGTGTGTGTGTGAGTGTGTGAGTGTGAGTGTGAGTGTGTGTTGTGCGTGCGTGCGTGCCTGTGTGTGTGTGTTGTGTGTGTGTGTGTTAGCCTGTACCTCCAGCTCCACGTCGGCGCGGACAAACCTCCGCGTGTGCGGGTGGTTGAGGAGGTGGAGGACGGTGGCGAGCAGCGATTCGTTCATGCCGTTCAGCCGACAGCCAATCACGTTCCTCAAGATGGCGGACGGGCCGCTGCACTGGGCCACCACGAGCGGGTTCTTTAAGGCTGTAAAGCAGGGGTGTCAAACTCAGGTGAGCTTGACGGCCGTGACAGACCCAGTGCTGCTCGGCGATGGCCGAAAATGCACATCAATCAATAAGAAAGAAGAAATCAATCGGTTTTTGGGCCGGATTTGATCAGCTCGCGGGCCGCATTCCGTCCCCCGGGCCACATGTTGGACACCCCTGCTGTAAAACATCACAAGAGCTCTGTTGCATTCTATTTCGCTAAGTCGCACTTTGGGAGACATATTTTCCCTGGCTTATCGTCAATACATCTTTTTTCACTCTCGATGGGACATTTTGGGTGTTGCCACAGAAAGTACACAACATTAATGGGAATTTAAAAGGGGATTTCAGTCGTCGGTGGACGCGGTGTAGCGCTCGTTTGCGTTCGCCACAGAGTTCAAACTCACAGAGTTCGCAGATGATGGCGACGCAAGGCCGGACCATGTCCTCCTGCGAGCCCTCGTTCCCCACGGCCATCAGGGCGTTGGTGAGGGACAGGGGGAACAGCGATGAGTCCACCGCCATCATCTGAACGCAGACCAGGCGCCCACGTATCATAAGTAAATAAGTAAGTACTGTAAGTGAGCACATTTTTATTCATAAAGCGCCTTTCAAAACCAGGGTTACAAGGCGCTGTACAATGCACACAATGAGAAGAAATGAGAGACAAGCCCACATTACAGAGCAAAGTGCTTACAGAGTTTTTAACAATTTCTTAAAGCTGTCGACTGACTGGGAAGACGGTTCCAAAGGGTGGAACTGACAAAGCTTGGCCCCTTTTAGTTTGAACTTAAGCTTAGACTTCGGGACGACCAAAAGGCCTTGATCAGAATAACACTACACACAGTACATACACACAACACACTAGATGTACACACTTGTTATCACAATAACACCGCACACTCCACACGGCAACAACAATCACGTTGAACAACCGTCACGTTGTTTCTCATCATAATATACAGTATATATACTGTATATATACAGTATATATACTGTATATTATGAGGACGTCGGGACGGGCGAATTCGGGACGGGCTCAGAAACTCTTTAACTTTAAACTTGCACCGACTGCGGTACGTGTGTGTGTGTGAGACGTGACCTTTCGGACCAGCCGGAGGGCCTGGATTTTCTCCGCCGTGGTGCTGTCCTGCATGTCGATACACCTGCACACACACCCACAGAAATACGACTAAATCAACGTCTCGATGGGAGAAGACAAGATAAGATAGAACTTTATTCATCCCGAAGGAAATTAATTGAGTAAATTAGGAAATGAAGGAAATTAGGTCATGAGGAATAATGGAATGATGAGTGTGGACGTCTAAACAACATTTGTGACTTTTCGTGACTTTTTGACCGTGACTGTGACTTTTTTTCAGCCAATAACGCCTTTCAACCCCTTTAAAGTGAAAGTGATTGGAAAGATTTACCAAAGTTGTCACTTACTTTCTTACTATTCATATTTACTAAATTGGATCAAGGGGGTATTCAATCATTTTAGTGGAATTATTGTACAAATGTTACCCCCTGAAGGCACACGGACCCCCATTTGGGCACCACTGTGTTAAATGACGCAGTAGTAGTGATGGGACAAAACTACGCAGGGCTGGCTGGCTGGCTGGCTGACTGACTGGCTGGCTGGCTGGCTGGCTGGCTGGCTGGCTGGCTGCATACGTCACCTGGCGACCAGGTAGTCCACCTGCAGGGCCAGGACCTTGTCCAGGACACCGCTGTCTGAGATCAGGTACCGCAAGGCTCGTAGCCCCGCGGCGCGCACATCCACGCAGCCGCTGAGCAGGGACAGACGCACACTGGCAAGGCACACGATACACACATGATACACACATAATATACACACGATACACACACGATACACACACGATACACACACACGATACACACATGATACACACATAATATACACACGATACACACACGATACACACACGATACACACACATGATACACACATGATACACACACGATACACATAATATACACACGATACACATAATATACACACGATACACACACACGATACGCACACGATACACATGATACACACACGATACACACATGATACACACAAGATACACATGATACACACTCGATACACACACGATACACACGTGATACACACGTGATACACATGACACACACATGATACACACACAACACACATAATACACACACAACACACACACAACACACAACACACACACAATACATATGAGACTGAAGAGATTGGGACTGAGAGACCACACCAGTCCTACTTGGTTTTGTTGTATTTTGTACTGAACATAACCGAAGAAAATGTAGAGTTTCGATGGACAAAACTGAAGACATGTTTACCTTTTACTGTACAATTTGGAAGAGTTTTGACAGAACTGAACAATTGGAAAAATCTTCGTTGAGATGGACTAACTGACAAAAGAAAAATGCACCTTTTACCGTTCAAACACTCAATCACAATGTGACTTTGATTGTACAAAAAGGAACAAAAATGTCATGAAAACATCCTTGCGTTCTCTCTTTAAACAATGGAAGTCGCTTTGGATGAAAGTGTCTGCCAAATGCCCTCAATGTAAATGTAAATGTAAATGTACATACTTACCAAACGATGATCTCCTCATGTGTGAAGCCCAGATCATCCTCTAGATGGCCGACGCTGCAGAGAAGCTATTAAGGTAGAAGGGCCACGACAGTTCAAGACGAGGAAGGATCATTATTATTCATTATTGTCATTATTTTTTTTGGTCCAAACCTCGATGAGGTTGTGCAGCTGTTTCATCTTCTGCGTGTCGGAGACGCCTTGGGTCTTGACAATGTCCTGCAGGATGTCACCAACATCTCCTGCAGGATCTGGGACACAAAACAGAGCAACTAGAAGAGAAGAGACAAGGCCAAGACTCGTCCACGTTTCAAGTGCTCATAGTTATTGGCTACTAATATCATTTGTGCATTCAACAGAAAGTTCAGTCAGTTAAACAAGTTCAAGAAACACGCTTGCGGAATCCAAGCATAACATTTTACACAAGACTGACACATGATTTAACACTTCACACTGTAACACCACATTTATTGGCCCTATTTTTCTTTCCACTGTTTGTAAAGGTGTGTTATATATTTTTTCTTCACAAATGTAAATAAAATACTAATAAAAATGTGTTTTATTTTATTTTTTATTTGTATATATATTGTCGTTAAACACGAAAACCAATTCCAAAAAATATGACACTCATCAACAATGTTGTGAAATAATGCATCTCAGTTGCCAGAGCATTCAAGCAGAACAAGGAAACACACGTGGGTCTAAATACTGGCGCCCCCATCAGAAGGACAGCATTACACCAGAACACAGTCAGGTGTAAACAGACCCCCCGCCCCGCCTACCATCTACAGGTGAGGTTAGGGAGTGTGAGGTGAGATACATCCACTTAAGCTTGCTTGAAAGCACTGTTTTTATTTTAAAAAAACTTAAAAAGTGGTGTAAAAAACCCCATGAAAACATGATTCTGATGTAAATTAAGATGATATGAGGGAGATGAATGTCGCTGAGGATTTTCAGATGTCCAGTCGAAGCTGCTTGACAAATCAATGTTGTTGTTTTTATGGGAAATTCAATTTTTTTCTCCATAGCTCCCATGTCATGTGACCCAGTGACTTCAAATCAATCACAGATATTATGACTGCATTGGACAAATTGGAGAGATTATATATCTCGTCTGGCCTGGGAACGCCTCGGGATCCCCCAGGAGGAACTAGAGAGTGTGGCTGGGGAGAAGGAAGCCTGGGGGGCCCTGCTTAGCCGGCTGCCACCGCGACCCGAACCCGGATAAGCGGACGCGAATGGATGGATGGATGGATGGATGGATGGACAAATGTGACACATCTCCTTTTACGGGATTCTACTGCTTCTTCTATTTTATATTAATTGAAAATAAATTCTATTAGAATTTTCATATGAAGTTCAAGAAACTATATCTTATACTTTTACTTTGAATAGTATTAGTAATGTATTAGTAATATCTGGTATTGATTTGGAGTCACTGGGTCAAATTACATGGGAGCTATTGAAAAAGATGATGCATTTTTCTGTATTATAATCCGTCCAAAATATTCAACTTCAAACTTCAAACTTCAAACTTATAACACAAAACACTTATAACTTCAAACTTATAACACACATTACAACAAGTAAATTCACCAACAGTTTCTGCCTATAGGTACTCACCTCTGGAGAGCTCCATGGATCCCTCTTCCTCCCCGTTGTGCTCTGTACCGGATTAAATGAAGTACAGTACAAATGTCAGCTCCATTAATTAGTCATTATTGATTAAAATAAGTATCTCTACATCATATCTCTACATCATCTCCCCATGACCGTCTCCAGGTACCTCTCATCTCAGCCATGCTCATGTCACTGTGGTGCCGTTGTCCTCCTCCTCTGCACCCAAGTTGTCACAATGCACTGTGGGTGTTATGATGAGACACTGTGAGTCCTACCTGTGTGTTATGAGACACCGTTAGTCCTACCTGTGTGTTATGAGACACCGTTAGTCCTACCTGTGTGTTATGAGACACCGTTAGTCCTACCCGTGTGTTATGAGACACCGTTAGTCCTACCCGTGTGTCATGAGACACCGTTAGTCCTACCCGTGTGTTATGAGACACCGTTAGTCCTACCCGTGTGTTATGAGACACCGTTAGTCCTACCCGTGTGTTATGAGACACCGTTAGTCCTACCCGTGTGTTATGAGACACCGTTAGTCCTACCTGTGTGTTATGAGACACCGTTAGTCCTACCTGTGTGTTATGGGACACCGTTAGTCCTACCCGTGTGTTATGAGACACCGTTAGTCCTACCTGTGTGTTATGAGACACCGTTAGTCCTACCTGTGTGTTATGGGACACCGTTAGTCCTACCCGTGTGTTATGAGACACCGTTAGTCCTACCTGTGTGTGATGAGACACCGTTAGTCCTACCCGTGTGTTATGAGACACCGTTAGTCCTACCTGTGTGTTATGGGACACCGTTAGTCCTACCTGTGTGTTATGGGACACCGTTAGTCCTACCTGTGTGTTATGATGAGACACCGTTAGTCCTACCTGTGTGTTATGAGACACCGTTAGTCCTACCTGTGTGTTATGAGACACCGTTAGTCCTACCCGTGTGTTATGAGACACCGTTAGTCCTACCCGTGTGTTATGAGACACCGTTAGTCCTACCTGTGTGTTATGATGAGACACCGTTAGTCCTACCTGTGTGTTATGAGACACCGTTAGTCCTACCTGTGTGTTATGAGACACCGTTAGTCCTACCTGTGTGTTATGAGACACCGTTAGTCCTACCTGTGTGTTATGATGAGACACTGTTAGTCCTACCTGTGTGTTATGGGACACCGTTAGTCCTACCTGTGTGTTATGAGACACCGTTAGTCCTACCTGTGTGTCATGAGACACCGTTAGTCCTACCTGTGTGTTATGAGACACCGTTAGTCCTACCCGTGTGTTATGGGACACCGTTAGTCCTACCCGTGTGTTATGGGACCACGTTAGTCCTACTGTGTGTTATGAGACACCGTTAGTCCTACCCGTGTGTCATGAGACACCGTTAGTCCTACCCGTGTGTCATGAGACACCGTTAGTTCTACCCCGTGTGTCATGAGACACCGTTAGTCCCCTACCTGTGTGTTATGAGACACCGTTAGTCCTACCTGTGTGTGTATGAGACACCGTTAGTTCTACCTGTGTGTTATGAGACACCGTTAGTCCTACCTGTGTGTCATGAGACACCGTTAGTCCTACCTGTGTGTTATGGGACATCCGTTAGTCCTACCTGTGTGTTATGGGACACCGTTAGTCCTACCTGTGTGTTATGAGACACCGTTAGTCCTACCTGTGTGTTATGAGACACCGTTAGTCCTACCTGTGTGTCATGAGACACCGTTAGTCCTACCTGTGTGTCATGGGACACCGTTAGTCCTACCCGTGTGTTATGAGACACCGTTAGTCCTACCCGTGTGTTATGAGACACCGTTAGTCCTACCTGTGTGTTATGGGACACCGTTAGTCCTACCCGTGTGTTATGAGACACCGTTAGTCCTACCCGTGTGTTATGAGACACCGTTAGTCCTACCCGTGTGTTATGAGACACCGTTAGTCCTACCTGTGTGTTATGAGACACCGTTAGTCCTACCTGTGTGTTATGAGACACCGTTAGTCCTACCTGTGTGTCATGAGACACCGTTAGTCCTACCTGTGTGTTATGAGACACCGTTAGTCCTACCCGTGTGTTATGAGACACCGTTAGTCCTACCCGTGTGTTATGAGACACCGTTAGTCCTACCCGTGTGTTATGAGACACCGTTAGTCCTACCCGTGTGTTATGAGACACCGTTAGTCCTACCTGTGTGTTATGAGACACCGTTAGTCCTACCCGTGTGTTATGAGACACCGTTAGTCCTACCTGTGTGTTATGAGACACCGTTAGTCCTACCTGTGTGTTATGAGACACCGTTAGTCCTACCTGTGTGTTATGAGACACCGTTAGTCCTACCCGTGTGTTATGAGACACCGTTAGTCCTACCTGTGTGTTATGAGACACCGTTAGTCCTACCCGTGTGTTATGAGACACCGTTAGTCCTACCCGTGTGTTATGAGACACCGTTAGTCCTACCCGTGTGTTATGAGACACCGTTAGTCCTACCCGTGTGTCATGGGACACCGTTAGTCCTACCTGTGTGTTATGAGACACCGTTAGTCCTACCTGTGTGTTATGAGACACCGTTAGTCCTACCTGTGTGTTATGGGACACCGTTAGTCCTACCTGTGTGTTATGGGACACCGTTAGTCCTACCTGTGTGTTATGAGACACCGTTAGTCCTACCTGTGTGTTATGAGACACCGTTAGTCCTACCTGTGTGTCATGAGACACCGTTAGTCCTACCTGTGTTATGAGACACCGTTAGTCCTACCCGTGTGTTATGAGACACCGTTAGTCCTACCTGTGTGTTATGAGACACCGTTAGTCCTACCTGTGTGTTATGAGACACCGTTAGTCCTACCTGTGTGTTATGAGACACCGTTAGTCCTACCTGTGTGTTATGATGAGA
>PIJE02000793.1:85000-231609 GCA_002895965.2 Coryphaenoides rupestris | reverse complement strand
GTGAGAGAGAATCGCATCCAGCTAATTCACCCTATAGGCGCACGTAGCAATTCCTAAAAACTACATAGCCGTGACGCTTGTTGGTTATTAGCTTTGTCGGTTCCTCATGTGGCATGGATGTTAGACACGCGCCGTTCAATGAGGTGAAGTGTGTAGAGCACGGTGGTGGGAAGGCAAAGGATCTCGTGAGGGTAAACTGAGAGCGTCCGAACTAAATGATTAATGTATAGCATTCCAATACTCTACTCCAATTCTCTCATGCCAATGTATATGTATATCAGGTGTGAGACTTGTTAATGTTAGATTGCTGTTGCATGCTTTCATTTTCTCCGATTAAAATACCAAAATTCAAATTGAGAAATAACACTTCAACTCAATACAACAATTCAGAAAATCAGAATCAGGTTTATTGCCAAGTAGTTTTCACAGACAAGGAATGTGCTTTTGTGAATTGGTGCATAACATTGAACATTAAACAGAAAGTACTGGGAGGAACAATTTGGGGGGGGGGGGGGGGGGGGGGGGGGGGGGTTGGAGTTGTGGAACCAGGGCTCGTGTAGGAAGTGTTGTGGGCGTGCAATAAACGCATACTCAAAAGAAGACTAGGATGAAAGATAACACGACGTAAGTAATTGAGCTAGGAATTCCATATCCTTCATAAGCTAGATGGATTACAAAATCCACATGAAGGTCAGAGAGTGCCGATAAGGTGGTGTGTTATGGTGTCTAGCATCATGTTTGAGCTGGTCACTAGCGATAAACCCGGAGTGCGCTCTCAGAAATCATATGAAATAGCGGTCACATCCTCCTGTTTTTATCGTTACTATTCGTGTGACGGTCAGACCAAACAGAAAGCAACGTACGAAATAATGAGGAATCTATAAAAAGCATCTGACTGCTTAGTGACGTACAGATTTTGCATTACCACACAACACATACACAGTAAGATGCGAGCGGCAATACAACAACAACAGTAATAAATAATAAAATTTAAGCAACTAAAAGGTGCAATTAATGCAGTATTGTTCTCAGTTAAAAGTTCATATATGTTCACTGGAAGGTGGACAGTGGGACATTGTGTGGTCAGCACAGTACTAATAAGAGCCTGTGACCCCTCCAGGTCATCTCCCTGATCTGCGTCGCCGTGTGGATCATCAACATCGGGCACTTCAACGACCCGGTCCACGGGGGGTCCTGGATCCGCGCCGTCTACTACTTCAAGATTGGCCGTGGCTTCGCCATCCCATGTTACAGCCATCCTAGTGCAATGTCTGGCCCGCTCGGGCGCGTTCTCGGCCACCGCTCTGCCCCCTGCCGCCGAGGCTCCTAGGCAGGACCCCCCCCTCCCCCCTCCTACGCTCTCATTCGCCCCCTTCCCTCCTCCATCACCCCTCGTAAGCACCGCCATATACAACATCCACATCAAGCTATACCACAACTCTCCCCTTGCGTCCTCTGGGGCGCTGTTTCTTGGTTCAATGACTGGGAGGCATAGGTGGTGAGCACAAGCGAGCAGCAGGTCAGGCTGACATGTCCACACATCGTCTGAGTGTGTGTGTGTGTGTGTGTGTGTGTGTGTGTGTGTGTGTGTGTGTGTGTGTGTGTGTGTGTGTGTGGTGATGGCTGCTTTAACCTGTGGGCATTTACTGTAGTAGCCAACGCACTAGAGGTGTGCAGCTGCAGCCCCTCCCATTGCCCCAGAGTCTAATCAGCCTGGCTCGGGTGAGGCTGCTTAAACCAGCCACACACACACAACCACACACACACACTCCACAACAACAACAACAGACGATGCGTTCTCCTCCTGCTCAGGCCTGCCGGCGGTCATCACCACCTGCCTGGCGCTGGGCACGCGGCGCATGGCCAAGAAGAACGCCATCGTGCGTTCCCTGCCCTCCGTGGAGACGCTGGGCTGCACCTCTGTCATCTGCTCCGACAAGACGGGCACCCTCACCACTAACCAGATGTGTGTCACCAAGGTGTTGTTACTTGGCACGCACGCACACACACACACACACACACACACACACAGACACACACACACTCACATCACACACACACACACACACACACACACACACGACACGAGTTGTGTGTGGTGTTAGTGTTGTGTGGTGATGTTGTGTGGTGTGTGTGTGTGTGTGTGTGTGTGTGTGTGTAATGAGGACATTGTACTTTGCTTCAACTGAGGCCTGTAGTCTCGACACTTTTTGTGTGTGCGGAGCGTTCTTAAGAGACTGGAGTGTTTATGAGGGAAATATATGTCGAATCGTTTGAAAAATAAAATCTGTCGTTCATAGGTCGAGACGCAATCACCAACACAACAACAATATGAAAGTCATGATAGCAGAACAATTCAAAACCATTACTGGTAATTATGGCGATGAATTCGCACAAGTGTCATGGGCGGAAATATCTCTCTCTGTTCATCTCCCTCCAATCTTTAGGTGGTGCGAATGTGATAATAGTGAGTAACTCCGGATTAAACTTCTGTGGGTCATCCTTTCTTTTTGTTTGCAATGGCGCATGTCGAGCTAAGACTCTTATCAGAGAGTCACAAAGCATAGGTGCTTAGGCTGGGCACTTCACATACACAGACTCTCGGCTTATTGATTTCGAGAAGTGCAACGTTTTCTATTCATCATCACATAAGTGTGCTGTGAATAGCGCAGGACATTCAAACGCAAGCACCACTCTCTACCTGATGTGACGATTTGATTGTAGCTGATCTACTACAAGCACTACACTCAACACACACAAAGAAACAACCACATCAGCACTTCTATCCGTTAAAACACGAACCTATAAACGATCCACGTGTCGTGTGGTGTGTCGCTCTAGTGGCGCGGTGAGTATTGGTCGACGACTCGTTGAGAATTTTCTGGTAATGTGTTGTATGATCACTCTGCGCATGGTTTGAATCGAGGTGCTCGGTGTGTGGTGTGACGTGTCCGTAGAGCACATCCCCGTAACATCGACCAACACACAGACAGACAGGCACGTCACACACACACGAGGCGACAGGCACGCAGACACACACGCAGGCACGCACGCACACACACACACACACAGCAGGCACGCACACACATGCACACAGATTCTCCTCTAAAGTACCCGAAGAAAACGAATAGAGATCAATCACGGTCCAAATCTCAACATACGTTCTACGTTTAAAAAATGTACAATGCTACGTAGATATGGACTCAATTTGACCCCCACCCCCCCCATTGGGTAAATTGATACTGGCAGTTTTGGGTTACCATGCGCCGCGTGCCCAGCGCCAGGCAGGTGGTGATGACCGCCGGCAGGCCTGAGCAGGAGGAGAACGCATCGTCTGTTGTTGTTGTTGTGGAGTGTGTGTGTGTGGTTGTGTGTGTGTGGCTGGTTTAAGCAGCCTCACCCGAGCCAGGCTGATTAGACTCTGGGGCAATGGGAGGGGCTGCAGCTGCTGACCAGCCCAGAAAATGATGAAAAATTGAGTAAACCGTGGCCTTTTTTTAAAATGTTGATTGTGGACATGGACTGGTTTGCCTTCAACCAAAACTCAAAACTCTTCTTCCCGTCTACCCCCCCACCATCCTCTTCCTGTCACCACGAGAGCAGCGACAGTCAGGGGCCGCTATAATAGAGCCCTGTGACTAGCACACACAACACCCACCACGCCACATCAGGGAGAGCAGCAGTCAGAGCGGACAGTCAGGCATTAGGGCGGCACTGCGCTAGCGATTATGTACCTAACGAGCCCGTCGTCAGTCATTGAAATCCAAAAAACTCACCCCCGGCAGAGATAGGGGAAGAGGGGAGGGGTGAATGAGGAGTTCGAGGTGGGGGGACGCTGGGGCTGTTTTTGACTGACGGGCTGAGTATAGGGTCCAGGGAGGGGGGAGGGGGGTGCCTGCCTCGGGGATGGCGGCCACGGCCAACGCCACGGCGATCTTGAAGTAGTAGACGGCGCCGCGGATCCAGGACCCCCCGTGGACCGGGTCGTTGAAGTGCCCGATGTTGATGATCCACACGGCGACGCAGATCAGGGAGATGACCTGGAGGGGTCACAGGCTCTTATTAGTACTGTGCTGACCACACAATGTCCCACTGTCCACCTTCCAGTGAACATATATGAACTTTTAACTGAGAACAATACTGCATTAATTGCACCTTTTAGTTGCTTAAATTTTATTACATTTTTATTCATTACTTAATTTGAATCAAATTGTTATTGTTTTTTTTTATTATGTATTTCTACACTTTTTCGTCACCAGAATGTCACAAGAATTTCACCGTTCATGAATGAATGGCCCTGTGTTATGTTAAGAACATGTGACAATAAAACACTTTGACTTTGACTTATTTTTATAATTTTTATAATTTCTAGATAATTACTTTCTTTTTCATTCTATTTCTTCATCGTTTATTGTCAATTGTTCCTCCCAGTACTTTCTGTTTAAATGTTCAATGTTATGCACCAATTCACAAAAGCACATTCATTGTCTGTGAAAACTACTTGGCAATAAACCTGATTCTGATTCTGAATATGGAAATGTTTGTCATGTTCATTAATTTTGGTATTTTAATCGGAGAAAGAATGAAAGCATGCAACAGCAATCTAACATGATGGAAGAGGCATGGTAAATGGATTGCACTTATATCACGCTTTTATCAGAAGTCCTTACCCCACCACGTTCACCCGTTCATACACTGACGGCGGTGTTAACCATGCAAGGCAACAACCAACACGTCAGGAGCAGTAGAAAGAGAAGGAGGAGGGAGAGGAGGGCGACGACGAGACGGGAGAGAGTGTTTTTGGGGATTGCAGTAGTGAGTTAACCATGCAAGGCAACAACCAACACGTCAGGAGCAGTTTAGGATTGTCTGGCAGGTTTGCTGGTGCGATTTCCTCCCCCGCCCTAAGCGAAGTGTCGAGGTGTCCCTGAGCAAGACACCTAGCCCCCTCTACCTCCTGAACTACTGCCGCCCCCTAGTCAAGTTAAGTCAAGTCAATTTTATGTGTATACCCCTTTGTCACAGTTACAGTCAACAGGCTTTACAGACCATATGATTATGGGCCATGTGATTATGACACCCCCGTAGCCCTAGCTCCCCAAAGGGCAAGAAACGACTCCCTTAAATAACAAGGAGAGAAGCGGGAGATGGAACGCAGGAGTGGGGGAGGGGAATCCCATGCCTTGTGCCAATAGGGATGGGAGCTTACATGGGGGATTGCAACCAAAGGGTGTTGCCATAAACCCAACGGGCCATGAACGAACGGCGAGGTGGTTCCGATTCCCTCCAGACACCGTGGTCAGAGCCAAGACAGCAGGCTCCGATGTCCAGCCGTTCCGGAAAGGACAAATGCTTCTCTACTTGGTTTCGATACCGTCTGCGTGCGCATCAGATCTTCGCACGCTTGGATGGATTGAGATGAGATTACATTCTTGTCTATGCTTTTTACCCCTGTTTTTAAATGCCCGTATGACACCCATTGCACTCTGAACCATCCCTGGAAGGAGGGATCCCCCACTCTGAGGTTCCTCCTCGAGTATTATACTGTCACGATTGGATATGTGAGATTTAATGTGCGCCGTGGTCTCTGCCCGTGTGAGAGACGCGAGTGCTGCAGAGAAGCGTGTCACAATAGTCATGTCAAAAGGGAGTTTATGGCCGCCTCTAATAATCATCAATTCGGTCTGATTTCTAACTGGCCCTGCTCTTATTGGACGATACGTGATTCTGTACAGATAAGGTGAAATATCATTGTACAACATCCTCAAAGGAATTTGATCTGATATTGACTTACTATCTTGAATTGCTAGATGGTGAGCCGAGGACCAGTAGGATGTCAGGAGATAGGGTAGGAAAGTAGGTGTGCGAGCCTGAAGAGTGTCATTTGTCGTCTAGAGGATGCATCACAATACAAGAAAGACAGCTCTTCGGGACACTCGGTGAGGAGCGGAGTAAGGAGTCTCCGCCAAACCTCGATCATAACCATGCCATGACTCCCAGACTTCCTTCATAACTCTGCGTTCCCTTGACTGATCTAATTGAGTGTATTGGCCCTTGCGAGTTGGTTATTTATCCACTCCCGGTCAGGTTGAGCTATAAGCGGGAGAGAATAGATAAATGGTGAGATGAAGCTGGCTTCGTGGGGCATGGCGAGGAAATGTTACTCGAACAGATATAGTCAAGAGCGTTTTTAGGAATAAGTACATGTCTAGTGCGACTGCAATATGCTTTCCAGTTTAACACAAGGACTTTGATATTGTACGTATTATCCACATTTGACATTGGCTCACTTTCCCTACTCATTGTATAGACTTGCATGTGGATCGGAGGACTCTGTTGCTCTATCAAATTCTCCTCAATTCTCTCCGGACATTATGAGACACGTATTTTTAAACCTTCCTATCCCAAGTGTAAAATCATAGAAGTGAACCTGACGTCGACAAGCCAGCTACTCTTCTCAAGGCTTATTTGTATTGTCATGTTATTTATCAGGTTTCTGAGATAATTATATCCATCATCTCACATGGAGAAATGAGACTCATGGTGCTGAATTTCGCGTGCGTTGACCGATAACAATCTGCTGAACCATTGGTAAACAGAAAGTACTGGCGAGAACAATTGAGCAAGTAAAAAAATGGATGCTAAGAAATAGGAATGGGAAAAGGAAAAGTACCGAGAGTCACTCTAGCAAGAAGATAATTGAAAAGATTAATTAAGTAAATATCATATTAAATCTAAAGTATCTATATAGAAGTGTCATAGTCTACATATGTGTCCACAAGTACCTCGTTATTGCAACACTCTACATTTCCACCACTTCGCTGGTCTACCACAATATCATATTGACAGATCAAATTGAACGGTGTTAAAATTCCTGTGACTTCTGGTTGACGAAGTACAACCACCATGAGCACGCTCACGGACACCCCACTAGCTCATAACATCTTCAAAATATAAAAAATACAAAAATCCACTCCATAAACAATTTGATTCAAAATTGTGACACTAAAAAGTTGAGAACTAAAAAATGTAATATAACATATATTCCAAGCAAGCTAAATAAGGTGTGAGGCACAGGCTTAAATTGGCTCGAGTATGTCCGCTTTCATCGAGTTTCTAAGTTATAGTTCAATCCTGGTTATATCCTTGGTGGTATGTCCTCCGTGACACAATTCAGGTTGGGACATTTGTGCTGTGTGTGTCAGGCACAAGTTTGACTTAATTAGAGCCTGTACCCCTCCAGGGTTACATTCTGCTCCTTGCTGTTACTGTGCGTCGTGTCGCAGGTTGGTGGGGATCGATACATAGTCAGTGTGTGTGCTGTGGTGGCAGTGCGAACGTATGTGTGTGTTGTGGATCATCCACTGTGTGCAACTGAATGTCGCTCTCGGTCAACGGTGGGGGCAGAGGCATCCCTGGTGAGTCCGCTGCTCTACGCTACGTATGTCTTGATCTGAGCTTTCGATGTAGATGTCGCGTGGCGTTGGCCGTGCGCCGATCGTCGCTGAGGGTAGAGAGGAACCCTCCCCCTCATTCATGCCCCTTCCCCCCTCCTCACCCCTCGTAGCCCCCACTCATCTTCACCCTCCTCTCCCCCCCTCTCCTCCAGGGGGGAGTTTTTGGTTCAATGACTGAGCAGGTGGTACACAGCTAGCATGCTATGCTAGCTGCTCTCCTCGAGTGTGTGTGTGTCTGTGTGTGTGTGTGTGTGTGTGTGTGTGTGTGTGTGTGGTGATGGCTGCTTTAACCTGTGGGCATTTACTGTAGTAGCCAACGCACTAGAGGTGTGCAGCTGCAGCCCCTCCCATTGCCCCAGAGTCTAATCAGCCTGGCTCGGGTGAGGCTGCTTAAACCAGCCACACACACACAACCACACACACACACTCCACAACAACAACAACAGACGATGCGTTCTCCTCCTGCTCAGGCCTGCCGGCGGTCATCACCACCTGCCTGGCGCTGGGCACGCGGCGCATGGCCAAGAAGAACGCCATCGTGCGTTCCCTGCCCTCCGTGGAGACGCTGGGCTGCACCTCTGTCATCTGCTCCGACAAGACGGGCACCCTCACCACTAACCAGATGTGTGTCACCAAGGTGTTGTTACTTGGCACGCACGCACACACACACACACACACACACAGACAGACACACACACACTCACATGCCCACACACACACACACATCCACACACACACACACACACACACACACACACACAACACGTGTGTGTGTGTGTGTGTGCGCGTGTGGGTGGATGTGTGTGTGTGTGTGCGCATGTGAGTGACGTCATCAACGACTAGTCGACTTTTTGTCGACTTCATTGATAGAAAAGTCGACTTGAAAAAATCAGTAGTCATGCAAGCCCTACCACTTGAAGTCATGAAGACATGAAAACAAGAGGTGACGCAAGTTCAGGGCAAGGCTGGTGGACACACACACACACACACACACACTCCTGCAGGGCCAAGGTCCAATGACACACAAGCTTTCCTCCGAGTGGGGAGTCAAATATGTCACACATGTATGTATTTGTGTCTTAAAAAATATACAATAATTTATGAATTCTTTAATATTTTAATATGAATATTTTAAAATAAAGTCATAAGGACAGTACCCCTGGAGGGCTTCGTTCGTGTGCGTCATTCAAAGTGCACCCAGCGTGCGTCCTGTTGCATTTGATACACCGCTTATATCCAAAGCGCTTTACTACACTGCCTCACATTCACCATTCATACGCTCATTAACGCACCGACGGCAGGTATCGGGCTATTTAATGAGTTGTCTGCTCGGGGATCCAACCAGCGACCTCCCGGCTGCCAGGGAGCCGCTCTCGCGCGGGGCGCCATGGAAACGGATAAACATTTACGCGATTGCGCAACATTTACGCGATTGCGCAACATTTACGCGATTGCGCAATCATTTTGGAAAACTAGTATGGCTGACGCCAACCAACATTTTCGTGATTCTGAAAAAGACGCGGGTTCGAATCTCATCTGTGGCGCTAACATTTACTTTTTTTTTTTATTCCAATGTGATGTAATTGGCGCCCCATGCTGGTGCCTGGTGTTTAAAAAGGAATAGCAAAAACATTTAACATTTTTTCTTAATTCTAATGTGATGTTATTGGCGTGCTGGTGCCTGATGCTTGAAAAAAAAATACTAATTTGAATATTAGTTTTTTCTGAATGTTACTGTAATTCTAATGCCGTTTGGTGATCATTATGAGACGTTTTCACTGCTCATGGTTCTTATAGGACAGGGGTGGCCAACCAGTCAGAGACGAAGAGGCAATTTTTTTACTGTGTTACTGCAAAGAGCCACATCATACACACATGAACATCTCCCCATCTCTTCCTCTCACACACACACTGAACATCTCCCCTCTTAGTAACATACATTTAACAGAAAATTAATTCCTGCACGGGTCTGATTTTCAAGACCCGCTCCCGCCATCCGCACATATAACCCGACCCGACGGCACAAGACCCGCAGGCTGACCCGAACCCGCATATCCAATCATAACCATGAGCAGTGAAAACGTCTCATAATGATCACCTTACATATCCTATAATAACCATGAGCAGTGAAAACGTCTCATAATGATCACCTTACATATCCTATAATAACCATGAGCAGTGAAAACGTCTCATAATGATCACCTTACATATCCTATAATAACCATGAGCAGTGAAAACGTCTCATAATGATCACCTTACATATCCTATAATAACCATGAGCAGTGAAAACGTCTCATAATGATCACCTTACATATCCTATAATAACCATGAGCAGTGAAAACGTCTCATAATGATCACCTTACATATCCTATAATAACCATGAGCAGTGAAAACGACTCATAATGATCACCTTACATATCCTATAATAACCATGACAAGTGAAAACATCTCATAATGATCACCTTACATATCCTATAATAACCATGAGCAGTGAAAACGTCTCATAATGATCACCTTACATATCCTATAATAACCATGAGCAGTGAAAACATCTCATAATGATCACCTTACATATCCTATAATAACCATGAGCAGTGAAAACGTCTCATAATGATCACCTTACATATCCTATAATAACCATGAGCAGTGAAAACGTCTCATAATGATCACCTTACATATCCTATAATAACCATGAGCAGTGAAAACGTCTCATAATGATCACCTTACATATCCTATAATAACCATGAGCAGTGAAAACGTCTCATAATGATCACCTTACATATCCTATAATAACCATGAGCAGTGAAAACGTCTCATAATGATCACCTTACATATCCTATAATAACCATGAGCAGTGAAAACGTCTCATAATGATCACCTTACATATCCTATAATAACCATGAGCAGTGAAAACGTCTCATAATGATCACCTTACATATCCTCATAATGATCACCTTACATATCCTATAATAACCATGAGCAGTGAAAACATCTCATAATGATCACCTTACATATCCTATAATAACCATGAGCAGTGAAAACATCTCATAATGATCACCTTACATATCCTATAATAACCATGAGCAGTGAAAACGACTCATAATGATCACCTTACACAGATCAGACACGCATTTGGCTCAAAACGCGCGATCCGACCCTATAGCGGTTTTTTGTTTTTTTTTATCGGGTTTCATCTTCCACACACTTGATGCTCAGTCACGTGTTCACAACCTGCTGTCTGTTCTGCAGCGCGTGAAACCACGTGGCCAACGACTAGTCGACTTCTCTTGGTCATCACGTCAACTAGTCGATTAGTCGATGAATCTATGCAAGCCCCAGTGTGTGTGTGTGTGTGTGTGTATGTGGACAAAGTGGTAATTGTGATGGTATAGTGACCATCATTGTGAAACAGTTTATTGTGCTATTACGATTGAGCAATACCCGACACCTTGTGTGTGTGTGTGTGTGTGGGGTTCCCTGGCAGCCGGAAGGTCGCTGGTTTGACCCCCGAGCAGGATAACTAACTAAAGAGCCCTCTACCTGCCGTCGGTGCATTAATGAGTGTGTGAATGGTGAATGTGAGGCAGTGCAGTAAAGCGCTTTGGATATAAGCGGTGTATCAAATGCAACAGGACGCACGCTGGGTGCACTTTGAATGACGCACACGAACGAAGCCCTCCAGGGGTACTGTCCTTATGACTTTATTTTAAAATATTCATATTAAAATATTAAAGAATTCATAAATTATTGTATATTTTTTAAGACACAAATACATACATGTGTGACATGTTTGACTCCCCACTCGGAGGAAAGCTTGTGTGTCATTGGACCTTGGCCCTGCAGGAGTGTGTGTGTGTGTGTGTGTGTGAGTGTCCACCAGCCTTGCCCTGAACTTGCGTCACCTCTTGTTTTCATGTCTTCATGACTTCAAGTGGTAGGGCTTGCATGACTACTGATTTTTTCAAGTCGACTTTTCTATCAATGAAGTTGACAAAAAGTCGACTAGTCGTTGATGACGTCATCACACACACACACACACACACACACACACACACACACACACACACGTGTGTGTGTGTGTGTGTGCGCGTGTGGGTGGATGTGTGTGTGTGTGTGCGCATGTGAGTGTGTGTGTGTCTGTCTGTGTGTGTGTGTGTGTGTGTGTGCGTGCGTGCCAAGTAACAACACCTTGGTGACACACATCTGGTTAGTGGTGAGGGTGCCCGTCTTGTCGGAGCAGATGACAGAGGTGCAGCCCAGCGTCTCCACGGAGGGCAGGGAACGCACGATGGCGTTCTTCTTGGCCATGCGCCGCGTGCCCAGCGCCAGGCAGGTGGTGATGACCGCCGGCAGGCCTGAGCAGGAGGAGAACGCATCGTCTGTTGTTGTTGTTGTGGAGTGTGTGTGTGTGGTTGTGTGTGTGTGGCTGGTTTAAGCAGCCTCACCCGAGCCAGGCTGATTAGACTCTGGGGCAATGGGAGGGGCTGCAGCTGCACACCTCTAGTGCGTTGGCTATTACAGTAAATGCCCACAGGTTAAAGCAGCCATCACCACACACACACACACACACACACACACACACACACACACACACACACTCAAGAGCAGCTAGCATAGCATGCTAGCTTGTACCACCTGCTCAGTCATTGAACCAAAAACTCCCCCCTGGAGGAGAGGGGGGGAGAGGAGGGTGAAGATGAGTGGGGGCTACGAGGGGTGAGGAGGGGGGAAGGGGCATGAATGAAGGCGGGAGGGGGTCTTACCCTCAGGGATGGCGCCACGGCCAACGCCACGGCGATCTTGAAGTAGTAGACGGCGCCGCGGATCCAGGACCCCCCGTGGACCGGGTCGTTGAAGTGCCCGATGTTGATGATCCACACGGCGACGCAGATCAGGGAGATGACCTGGAGGGGTCACAGGCTCTTATTAGTACTGTGCTGACCACACAATGTCCCACTGTCCACCTTCCAGTGAACATATATGAACTTTTAACTGAGAACAATACTGCATTAATTGCACCTTTTAGTTGCTTAAATTTTATTACATTTTTATTCATTACTTAATTTGAATCAAATTGTTATTGTTTTTTTTTATTATGTATTTCTACTCTTTTTCGTCACCAGAATGTCACAAGAATTTCACCGTTCATGAATGAATGGCCCTGTGTTATGTTAAGAACATGTGACAATAAAACACTTTGACTTAATTTTCTGAAATGTATGTTACAATAAAAAAGGGATGCTCTCTTATAATGTTGGCGGCGTGGACATGCTGCGTGGACAGCCGATGCCAAACCAATTTATTCGTTTACATTTTCCCCATATAATTGCTGACACCGAATGAGACATTTTGAAAGTTGGAATATATATTTCCGTTAAATAATATAATAAGCCGTTACTTTATTTTTTTTGACAACCCTTCTGTCTCTGCGTGTGTGTGTGTGATGACGTCATCGACGACTAGTCGACTTTTTGATTGATACAAAAGTCGACACACGCGCACACGCACACACACACTATATCTAAAATAGCAGATAGATGCTGTGTTGCTTTGAGTTAATTTATCATAAAATGTGACATTTTAAAATCTGATTAAACATTGATGTTCCTATCCGATGTACATCTGTGGTTAATGTCATGGCGGTTGAATCAAGAGCCCCTTGTGTTTTTTTCTATTGTGTTTCAGATGTTCGTTATCGATAAAGTTGTTGGCGACAGCGTTTCTCTGGGACAGTTTGAGATCTCTGGCTCCAAGTACACACCTGAGGGAGAAGTGTAAGTGTTACAAGATGACACACGCACACACACGCACACACACACACACGGACACAAAAACACACGTGCAACACACACACACACACACCTGGGTTAGCCCACTGGCTCTCCTCTGTTGCTAGGCTAGCCTTGTAGTTAAACCTATACACTTACAACTCAATTCACTTACTATTACTATTCATGGTTATTTCACGTTATTATTATTATTATCAATCAATTATAATTTATCAATCTCTCTTGCCAGCACTAAGAACGGCGCGCTGGTGAAGTGTGGCCAGTACGATGGGCTGGTGGAGCTGGCCACCATCTGCTCCCTGTGCAATGACTCGTCCCTGGACTACAACGAGGTCAGCCCAGGATGTACCCTGTCTGAGTCTTGGTCTGAGTCTGAGTCTGTGGTGTTGTTCAGAGCCCCTCTAGGTTGTCCTCATTACCCCCAGCATCCAAATGTCAACAGGCCAGACATTCCGAACACATCAGCTCATAGGGGGGGGGGGTCTGGTTCGGTGGTGGCCATTTGCAATTCTCAATTACTTCTATAGCAGAGACACACCGTGCATGCATGCCATGACTCTGACCCCCCATGTGTGGACAGGCTTGTAGTACTATGTGTCCCCACAAATCAGATTTTAGATTAATCCGGGATTAAGCTTGCACTAATGCTTCTATTGTTATTGTGTACTGTTATTTTAAAGCGTTATAATTGCGTACTTTATTATTCTTAGCGCCCCCACCCCCACAACCCCACGATGTGACACGGAATGGAACTATTTTTAGGAGGAAACGTGCTTCCCGATTTCAAACAGGATTTGATTTGAAAGGTGCTCTGTCTGTGTGTGTGTGTGGCTGTTCGTCGAATTTTCAAAGTAAAGTCTTCTGTGTGTTGCTGGGCGCGCAGTCCAAGGGGATCTACGAGAAGGGTGGGCGAGGCCACGGAGACGGGCCCTCTGCTGCCTGGTGGGAGAAAATGAACGTGTTCAACTCGGAGGTGCCAAGGCCTGTCCAAGGTGGAGAGGGCCAACGCCTGCTCTGTCGTAAGTGGGTCCTGACCCCAATCGCGCTTTTATTTTGAAAGGATACATACAAGATGCACCCTGCTGTGGATAGGGAAAGACACATGCCTTCCTTGCATTTAGAGCCCCTGAAGCCAGGCAACTAACTAGTGCAACCTTTGTAATATATTGATTAATACGCAATGTGTCATCAATCATAATCAGCATGGGTTACACATTACACATTTTGTATTACACATAATATCATCAAGATTTCTGGAAAAGTTTAGACTTAAATACATTGTTTTTAGTATACATGTAATTCAATAAACTATTCATAATTATGCCAACTATTCATTGATATTGAAATATTAATTAAATTAAAAAAAAATTGACTTGGTACAACAATTTGCACCCCGTGATCCTCGTCCTCGCAGGTGATCAAACAAGGGCTGATGAGAAGAATTCACGCTGGAGTTCTCCAGAGACAGGAAGTCCATGTCGGTGTACTGCTCACCCGCCAAGTCCTCCAAGGCTCCCGTGGGGCAACAAGATGTTCATCAAGGTGAGCCATGTGCAAAATCCAAACTGTCAATGATTGGTCTGTGAGCTGACACATTAATGTGTCATGTGGTGAATGTTCTCATGTGAAACAAAATTGCAAAATGTACTGTTTGCCTCACAAAATATATAGCACTTGCATATCAGTCAGTTCAAGTTCAAGATTGTGTGTATTATGTTTCACAATTTCTTTATTCATCATTTGTTGTTATTTATACTGTTACTCTTCCTCTTCTAACCCTAACAAGTTGCGTGTTTGTAAGTCTTGGCATTATTAATAGTTCTTAGCATTGTTTAGCATATTGTATGTTCTTAAATGTTGATAATGTGCTCAGAATGGCACGTCTGCTCTTATCCCAGCTATTATGCAGGCAACTTAGCAATTATGAAGCTCGTTCTATTAGCCTCGTAACTATGAATGCTCAAAAACAGCTCTATTCTTATCTTTATGTACCACAGTGATATATTGCTGTCTCCTTCAACAAATGTACTCTTTGTAAGTCACTTTGGATAAAAGCGTCTGCCAAATGCCCTAAATGTAAATGTAAATGTAAATGTACTTTGTAACAGACCTTATACATGCAGTATGACAAAGGGAATATGTCCATTTTGCACATGAAAAGATTAGAACGTTTCGATTGCATTGCTCATCCGTCTTCTGCCAACAACACCACCGACACCACCTGCTGAGAACCTAAACCTCCACCTTCACCTCCACCTCCACCTCCACCTCCACATCCACCTCCACCTGGCTTCTCCTCCCTCTCCCAGGGCGCCCCGGAAGGTGTGATCGACCGCTGTGCCTACGTGCGTGTGGGCACGGCCCGCGTGCCGCTGACGGGGCCCATCAAGGATCACCTCCTGACGGTGATCAAGGAGTGGGGCACCGGCCGCGACACCCTGCGCTGCCTGGCGCTGGCCACCCGGGACACACCCCTCTCCAAGGCAGAGATGGTGCTGGAGGACGCCACCAAGTTCGTCGACTACGAAGTGAGTGGAGAAGTTTGTCCCCGCCCACTTTTCAATGTAAGAGGAAAAATTGGCGGGGACTGCGATTCGGTTCCAATTAGCTTCTTGTAGGCGGGACTAGGAAGCAAACATGCTGGTGGAATGCTCGAGTACTCGACTCCCGGAGTGAGAAGTGTGCATTCCATCTCATTCTCAACACTATAGCTGGTGATATGAGGTGTTTTGTTCTGAGATAATAATCGTTCCGAATTTTATGATCATATTTTTTTTCACTCCATAATTACATTTAATACAGTATGTCTGGGCTGTTTTCAGAGTTTCTTCCGCCTCAACCAATCACGAGTCAGCAAGTGACTCTCTCCGATATTTCTGGATGTTGCAATAGCAGAATCCATAGTATTTAAAAACACAATTAAAGTATTCTGAAGATCTCATTGATATAAATAGAAATAAGGAAAAGGCACAATTCTGTATGTACGGAGAGATACTCCTTCACAGCACAAGTTATAGATACAATTCTATGCAAAAGTGGCAGAGTTAAGGCAACAACAAGATGAATTCATGTAATGTTATGCGATTTAATTTAAAACAGCATCCTGGGTTGAATTACTAGCTAACTTTGCTAACCCCCCTCCCCCCCGGCCCCCTTCCCTGTCCCAGACCGACCTCACCTTCGTGGGCTGCGTGGGCATGCTGGACCCCCCTCGCAAGGAGGTCATGGGCGCCATCGAGTTGTGCCGGGCAGCCGGCATCCGCGTGATCATGATCACTGGTCATTACTGCACCACTACAGCCCAGAGTCACTACAGCCTATAGCTAGAGTCACTACACCCTATAGCTAGAGTCACTACAGCCTATAGCTAGAGTCACTACACCCTATAGCTAGAGTCACTACAGCCTATAGCTAGAGTCACTACACCCTATAGCTAGAGTCACTACAGCCTATAGCTAGAGTCACTACACCCTATAGCTAGAGTCACTACAGCTTATAGCTAGAGTCACTACACCCTATAGCTAGAGTCACTACAGCCTATAGCTAGAGTCACTACACCCTATAGCTAGAGTCACTGCACCCTATAGCTAGAGTCACTACAGCTTATAGCTAGAGTCACTACACCCTATAGCTAGAGTCCCTACAGCCTATAGCTAGAGTCACTACAGCCTATAGCTAGAGTCACTACACCCTATAGCTAGAGTCACTACAGCCTATAGCTAGAGTCACTACACCCTATAGCTAGAGTCACTGCACCCTATAGCTAGAGTCACTACAGCCTATAGCTAGAGTCCCTACAGCCTATAGCTAGTCACTACAGCCTATAGCTAGAGTCACTACAGCCTATAGCTAGAGTCACTACAGCCTATAGCTAGAGTCACTACACCCTATAGCTAGAGTCACTGCACCCTATAGCTAGAGTCACTACAGCCTATAGCTAGAGTCCCTACAGCCTATAGCTAGTCACTACAGCCTATAGCTAGAGTCACTACAGCCTATAGCTAGAGTCACTACAGCCTATAGCTAGAGTCACTACACCCTATAGCTAGAGTCACTGCACCCTATAGCTAGAGTCACTACAGCCTATAGCTAGAGTCCCTACAGCCTATAGCTAGAGTCACTACACCCTATAGCTAGAGTCACTGCACCCTATAGCTAGAGTTACTATAGCCTACATCTAGAGTCACCCTACCACCCCCCCCCCCCCCCACACACACACACACACATAACCTTGTTGTCCCTGGATGGAAAAACATAACTTCACCTTTGTCCCATAAAACAAAACAAAATACAATTGCCTTGCGACCTCTGACCCCTGACCTTGGCGTACCTCCCTCCCCTCCCTCTCCCTGCCCCTCCAGGCGACAACAAGGGCACGGCGGTGGCCATCTGCCGCCGCATCGGCATCTTCAGCGAGGAGCAGGACGTGACGGGCAAGGCCTTCACGGGCCGCGAGTTCGACGACCTCTCACTGTACGAGCAGAAGAACGCGGTGCGGAACGGCTGCTGCTTCGCCCGCGTGGAGCCCTCCCACAAGTCCAAGATCGTGGAGTTCCTGCAGGGCTTCGACGAGATCACGGCCATGGTGAGGAGGAGAGGAAAACACATCAATAAATGAAGAAGAAGAAGAAGAAAATGAGAGAGAGCTTTTATGTGTTTGTTGTTGTTGTTGTTGTTTACACTGCATTTGTAGTCGTTGTAGTTTCAATGAGGGCTGAACAATTGATCTAAATATTATTATTATTATTATTATTATTATTATCGAAAAACGCAGGAGCTGCAATTTTTTTAGAAGGTTATGTGTACAATTTGGAACACTTTTTTTCCTCCAGATTTTTTCTCCAAAACATTTTGGGGAACAAAAATGTTTATATTTTTAACAATAACGTTTTTTCAGCCCTAGTTTCAATGATTCAATGGTCAATGAGTGCTGTGCTATCTGTGGTGCAATTTATATTTTGGTGAAATATATTAACACAATAAAATAAAAAGCCTTATAAAAACAGGAGGTATTGCATGACTTGGAATGTGCCAAAACATTTCTAGTGTTCTCATCGTTCTGCTTCCGTTCCGTTTTCCCGCCAAAAGACAGGGGATGGTGTGAACGATGCCCCCGCCCTTAAGAAGGCGGAGATCGGCATCGCCATGGGCTCTGGCACCGCCGTTGCCAAGTCTGCCTCTGAGATGGTCCTGGCCGACGACAACTTCTCCTCCATCGTGTCGGCTGTGGAGGAGGGCAGAGCCATCTACAACAACATGAAGCAGTTCATCAGATACCTCATCTCCTCCAACGTCGGGGAGGTGGTCTGGTGAGTTATGGTGGTGGTGGTGGGGGTGGTGGTGGTGATGTCTGGGAGATATCTTGTGTCTTGGTACGCTTGCCTTGTGCTTGGTGCTGAGGATCACGATGGGAAAGTACAGCAATAGACCTAGAGTTGTATATAATGGAGCTATTTCACAGAAACTCTATTGCAAAAAGAAGGCTTTATGTGTTTGAGGGCCTATCTACAGTGCGTGTGTGTGTGTGTGTATGTGTGTGTGTGTGTGTGTGTGTGTGTGTTCCAGAGAAAAATATTTAATCAAATAAATGAATAAATAGAGAAATATCTCAGAATGCCTTCTACTCTAATATAGTTAATATGTGATATATATTAACTATATTATATGTTTTTCTTATCGTTTTCATTGAAGAATAATATATGATATATACAGTATATATACAGTATATCATATATTATTCTTCAATGAAAACGATAAGAAAAACACTGTCTCAGAATGCCTTCTACTTTAATATAGCTAATATATATATAGATATATATCAATCATATATTATTCTTCAATGAAAATGATAAGAAAAACACATACCAGTGTACCTTCCATTAAAATGGCGACCATGGATGCACCAGGTTACAGGGTTGCCGTGACAACTACAGTAATGACAACTAATTAATAATAATAGATGTTGTGTCCCCGCCCCCCCGCCCCCTGGCAGCATCTTCCTGACGGCGGCGCTGGGTCTCCCCGAGGCTCTGATCCCCGTGCAGCTACTGTGGGTCAACCTGGTGACGGACGGGCTGCCGGCCACCGCGCTGGGCTTCAACCCCCCCGACCTGGACATCATGGGCAAGGCCCCCCGCTCCCCTAAGGAGCCCCTCATCTCCGGATGGCTCTTCTTCAGATACATGGCCATCGGAGGTACAGCCCAGTGGGACGTTGCACACGCACTCTCTCTCTCTCATTTTCTCTGTCTCTCTCTCCGTCTCTCTCTCTCTGTATCATCTTTCTCTCTCACACCGTTTCTCCCACACTGGTTCTCTCTCTCTCTCTCTCTCTCTCTCTCACACACACACACAGTTTCTCTCTCTCACACACACACTTTCTCCCACACTGTTTCTCTCTCTCTTTCTCCCTGTCTCTGTCTCTGTCTCTGTCTCTCTCTCATATATTTCTTCATTGTCTATGCAGGAGAAAATTTCCCCAGCGCTGTAATATTCGTGGAAAACATAAACTCCAAATAACTCCACTGAGTTGGGCTTGAGCTACGAGCACCACAACCGGCTCACATGTTGTACGTGCATCTGTGTCAAAGTGACCTCTGACCTTTTGCCACGGAAGTTCTCTCTGCAGGCAGATCCTGCTGTGCAGGACGCTATAGCAGAGAACACACTGTTGTCGGTAGCAACGTTCCTCCTACTAATAGCGGGGAAGGACAGCGCAGGGTGGAGCAGTAGGCTGGCTATTCTGGTCCTATTCTCTTTCGGTTTGGCGCCGTTGTTGTTAATTAATAGTTTATTGAACGGCCACTTTAGAGGGATTTGCCACCCTCTCGCGTGTTGTTACTAATAGCCCGGTGAGTCACGCTAGCCTGCGCCACATGGCACACAAAGCTAATATAGTAACATAGAGAACTGTGTGTCCCCCTGTAGGCATATATAATTAATTATATTCATATGTACGCCACTCTGCTCTATTTCAAAGCAGTGAAGTCCTCCTTAAAGGTGCTGTAGGTCAGATTAAAGGGCTACTATTTCACCTTTAACTTTTATTCAGGATGCCTTGTGACTTATAAGATAAAACTTTATTGATCCTGAAGGAAATTCTTGTGCCAGAAGTTGCATAGCAATAATAAACAAGAGAAATAAACAATAGAATAATACAAGTAAAAAACTAAAATAAAATAACAAATTTACAAATGTACAGTAAGTCTAAGCCTAAGAGAAATATACAAATATGAGAAGAAGAAAATTTAGAAATATAGGCAAGATATTCGGACAGCAAAAACAAGTTGGCAATGGTATTGCATATGAGAAATATTGCATTTAATATAATCGGGTCATCGTGTCAAACACTTTTACTTGTACAGTATAATCCCGAGTTTTGAGTTACTTTCTACTAACTTTATGGTTTCCCTGTCACATAAAGGCTATGTTGGCGCGGCAACCGTTGCAGCCGCTGCCTGGTGGTTCATGTACTGTGATGAGGGACCCATGATCTTCCTTCTATCAGCTGGTTAGTGCCTCTATCCAGTCTATAAGTCCAGTACAACTTATCCCAGTCTATAGTCAGTACCTTTTATACAGTTCTATAGGTCAGTACCCTTTTATCCAGACTATAGTCCAGTACCCCTTTGTCCAGTCTATAGTCAGTACCCCCTATACAGTCTATAGTCAGTACCTTTTATACAGTCTATAGTCCGTACCCTCTATACAGTCTATAGTCAGTACCCCTTATACAGGTTTATAGTCAGTACATTTTATACAGTCTATAATCAGTATCCTATGATCAGTGTCTCTATCCAGTCTATTGTCAGTACCCTCTCTACAGTCATTGTGTGATGGATATGGCCGTGTGTCCTCCTTCCTGCCTTCAGTCCCCACTTCATGCAGTGCAGTGAGGGACAAACGAGGACTTTTGTGGGCGTTCCACTGCGAGGTGTTCGAGGCCGCGCCCCCCATGACCATGGCCCTGTCCGTGCTGGTCACCATTGAGATGTGCAACGCCCTCAACAGGTAAGCCGCGTCGTTGCCGCGGTGACGGACGACAAAGTCGGATGCCAGTGATCTAAAATGCACAGACATGCATGCTCTCTCGTTTCCTTGGACACACACATACACACATCCACATTCACACACACGGCAATATGAGGTAAGATATATTTTGATCAGACAGCAGAAAGTACAGTACACTAGTAATAAGAATACAAAAGAAGAATAACATTACAAAACATAGAAAGTATGCCTATATACACCAATTGACCTTATGACAAGTGTTGCCATAAGAAATATAGATCTAAATAAACGTAAACATTATGGAGGGTTGAGGTATTGACAGGCTGGGCTACATTATTGAAGCTAATATGCATGATGGACCATTCATGATACACAGAGTCAGTGTGTATCCAGTGGGGTCTCCCCTCTCACACATCCTCAAAACACATGCATGGCCCCCCCACTCACACATGAAGTCATGGAGAAAGTCATAGAACCAAATCACATGGACGCATTCCGATTGCGATTAACACACCTCCTCCTAATCTTCCTCCTCCTCCAGCTTGTCTGAGAACCAGTCCCTGGTGCGCATGCCCCCCTGGAGCAACCTGTGGCTGGTGGCCGCCATGTCCCTCTCCATGTCCCTTCACTTCATGATCATCTACGTGGACCCCCTGCCCGTGAGTCCGCCCCGCCTGCAGTGCACACACACCCTCACCACTCTCCCACTCACTGACCGCCATAAGCCGTTACCTAGTAGTACTACTATCTAGTTCTCTGTCTGTCATCAATGCATAAACAATGTCATTAGGGAAGGGTAATACAATGGAACGCATTGTTGTGGGAATATTACATTGCTATTTTACATTTTGTATTTAAAGGGGCCCTATTATACCACCAGGTGTGAGCCTTATTAACCATTAAAAGCCGTTTCAAAATTGTCACGTGACTAAAATCTTCACTGTGACGAAGCGACATCACGAGTGGGAGTGTCCAACTAGCCAAGATGCATGCTGACTAGATCAGACTACCGGCCCTCAGTGGACTGTACCAACTGGTAAACTGGTCTAGTCATTATATACCTGGTTGGACACTCCCACGTGTGATGTCACAATTTTAGTCACGTGACAATTCTGAAAAATGTGTGTCTGTAAATGATAACTCGGCGGCGACGCACTTAGCTGTAGCCTGACGGTTCTGGTCCGTGTTCTCCTCCCTCTCCCTCGGCTCCAGTTGATCTTCAAGCTGACCCACCTCAACGTGGAACAGTGGCTCATGGTGCTGAAGCTCTCCATCCCCGTCATCCTCATCGATGAGGTCCTCAAGTTCGTGGCCCGCACGTACCTGGAGGGTGAGCTCACCACAACACTTCTCACACGCCATCTCTCTCATCACCATGTGGAGTGGGGGGGGCACACACACACCCCCCCTATATTTAAATATACTCAAAATGTGATATATTGATATGAAAATATAAATATAAGTCGTCAATTTTATTTGTATAGCCCTTAATCAGAGTTAGTCTCAAATGGCTTTACAGGCCATATGATTATGGGCCATGTGATTATATGATTATGATAGGCACCCTGCTGCCCACCCATGTTTATTTGTAACACTTGGAAGTTTACAATAGTGTCTAGAGCAGCGTGTTGGTGTGTGTGTGTTTCATTTGATTTGCTTGCATGACGACACGTTTGGTGATGTTCGTCCTTGACCAACCACCAACGTTCAATTGAAACACCACCATGTAGGCACTGAACTTTATTTCATGGTTTTAGGCATACAAAGTATTCTTAGTATGGTAACTGTTGTGCTTATGTTGCATATCATGTGACAACTCTGAGCCAAACAAATTTCCTGCAATAGTTGTGCCGTGACCTGGGTTTCCCTGAGATGTTTGTGGTCCCTGGTGGTCGATGCTAGTGTTGCGTATTCTTACGTTTATGCCGTTTATAAAATGGTTTATGTAATTGGGAGTTGTTGGTTTGTGCCAGTAGGCATTAACATAAACACATAGAACACAAACTGAAACACAAAAACAATACATTAAAAAGGGAAATAAATCTTATCATACAAAACACAAAGACAAGAGCATAATCCTTCACTTCAAATCCTGGGTTGTAATTTGAAAAGATAGATCTTTAACAAAATGGACAACTAATAATAACCAATATTGTTCATTTGTGCTAACAAGGTTGAATTAAGTTTTTAATTCATCCTGCCATATTACATTGCAAAAATACAGCTGCTAAAGTGTTGCAATATTACGATAACATTTTTTTAAATAAAAAGCATGGTATGACTTGTCATAAAAAGGAAGAAAATGTAATTGCTTTAAAAACCAAAGCAACTTTTGGATTATGCCCAGAGAATGAATGAATAGAATATATATATATATATATAATATAAATACAGTGAATGTCTAATTCATCAAACTGAGTCACGACCTTTGACCCAAGAGAAGTCTTTCTGTGTCCATCTAGGGAAAGTCTAAGGGCCAATCAACACTGTGAGAGCAGCAGAGGACAGCAGAGGGGAGCGGAGAGGACAGAAGAGAAGAGACAAAGTGGTCTGTCGCTCATTTCAAGACATCACAAAAAAGAAAAAAATGTGAAACATGAAGAAAAAAACCAGTGAAACAAAAACACAAATCAGGAGACTAAAGCAACAACAAAAAAAGAATCTGGAAAAGCAGCAAAAGTATTTTTTGTTTATGTATTGAAATCATATATTAGGTGAGGGTTTAAACTATTCTGTGACTATTCTATTCTTAAAGAATAAAGCTATATATTAAAAGAGAATATTAATTGTCAAGCTGGGATGTGTTTTTAGTTTGTAGTTCGTGTGTGCGTTCCCCCCCGTTCCCCTCGATTAAATGATAGAATTACCTCGGCGAGGTTACTGTTGCTACCAGCAACTTTTATCCTCCAAAGTCCTGTGGTTTTTGTCATAAAACCATGGATATCGCTTAAAATGTTTGGAAAACATTAAAACATGTTTAAACTCTGCAACTGTCATGTTTGTTTCTCGTTGTTTACCCTGAAAATCTCTCGACTTCGTGTTGACCAGTTTCATGTTTTAAGTATAGCTATAGACATTTTAACTTTGGACACAACTGCTTGAACTGAAGTGGAATGTCGGTTATATATATTAAACATATATATATAAAACAACTGACTGAAAGTACATTATCAACACCTTTATCAAAAGCATCTCCCAATACCATGACTAACCCTGCCCTACTAATTGAGCGACAAGTTATATAAAAGTCAAGATGTCTGCAAAAGTTATACAAGTGAATTGACTTCTTGTGAAATAAAAAAAAAAACAGATTTGGTCATGTTATATTAGGTATTTATATGAGATTTTCAAATGTTGCTTGGTTACAGAGGAAGTACTTCAATCATCAGACTTCACCAAAAGCAGCACCACCGCCGTTAACATTTGAACCATTTCCATCCAAACGCTGGTCACTACAGTTCACCGGGTATAAAATAGCTGGTATTAGCTTAGCTACTCTTCTTAGCATAGGTGCATGGCTACTCAAATTTGGTCCCAGAGATGGTGAGATTTGAATTCAGTAGTCTCTGCATCCACATGTGCAATCATCACCAGCATCACCGCTGTATAGAAAGTTAATATGCTACCAAATGTATTGCTGGAGACATCGCTGGGATACGAAAGGTCGTCCTGTGAATGGGCAACATCTCATGTTAGTGCAGGCTATAATGCTATAGTGCATGAGAGTCACTGTGCATTTGTATTGTAGTGGGGAGCAGGTGTGTGTGTGGGGGAGGGGCATGTCATAGGGCCGTAGTGTCTTCAGGTAAGAGCTCTTTGAGCTCCCTGTTTGGTTTGGTCACAGCAACCAATTGGCAGTCATCACGGTTGCGCCACAAAGCCTTAAAAACAAACATGTTATGAAACAAGAGCATTCCGGGGGATGAAACGGCATGGAAACCATTCACATCTTTAGTGGTCATCGTTGCCCATCGCCATAGTTACGCCAGACTCCAGGCTGTGTGCTTATTTTGGGCGTTCCTTGAGTCTCGGCTGTACAGTGCGTGGTGGGGGGATGGATTCTGGAGAGGCCCCGCCCGGGGACTGGGTGGTCGGGGAGGGCTCCACGTGCAGGGGCCCCTCGCCCAGGATCTCCCGGGCCTGGTCCAGGGTCTGGGCCTGGCGGATCTGCTCCAGCTTCACCTGGAGGACGCCATGATGAGTCAACGCAAGGGGGTCAAACAAGGGCAACACCCCCACCCCAACCCACCACTTCCTCTGTCTTTATATACATCTTTCTTTTTTTAAAGGATCCCTATTTTACCACCAGGTGTGAGCTTGATGAGCCATTTCAAGCAGTTTCCAAATGATCATGTGACATGAACATTTTCCCCCCTTTAACCATTAGTATTTAAGTACTGTTTTACAATTACAAAAACGAGTACCGGTTGGAATCAATATTTCCCAGAGTGTACATTGCCCTGTGCCTTTATCTGACAAGGAAGCGAGATAAGAGACATTTCTATTGATACTTTGGGCTGTTTTGTGCTGGTCTGGAGTCTCTGCCCGAAATAGGAGGCACAGGGTTTAAGAGGCAGGGTTCAACTCATGATCTCTCTGGTAGCGATGTTCCCTTTATATTATGTATATATATCTATATGTATATAATGACATTGTTGTACCATGTGTGAAGTTAAACACATCACATGCATGCAATGTGTTTCTCCAACAGCATAACGCCCCTTATCCACTTCAGCAGGGTCAGTGAAAACAACACACACACACACACACATTCACAAAGTACATATACCTACCGTATACCCACACAAGCTAACCTTGGAACTCATCATCATGTTACAGAGCTGATCCGAACTAAGGGGCCGGGGAACAGAGAGAGAGAGCCACATGCACACGCACCTGCAGGGACTGGGAGAGCTGGACGAAGTCCATCTGCACGGCCTGGCTGGTGTCCAGCTGGGCGTGCAGGCTGATGATCTGCCCACGGAACTCCAGACACTGCTGCTGCAGCGTGGCCTGCAGGGGGAGCAGGAGGAGGAGGAGAGCAACACTTTAGCAGCTGTATTTTTACAATGTAATATGGCACGATTAATTAAAAATGTAAACAAATCTTAATTCAACCTTGTTAGCAACCCTTCCTAATCCTCATTCTTAAAAAAAAAGAAGCTGTTTATTGATTGCCAAAATACCTACCAAAATGCTACCACAATAACTTTACAATGCTAATTCTGCAGCGATTCCTCTATGGTGCTTCATGCAATGCACAGTGGCCAAGTGCGTCCACTTTAAAGCTTGGCTAAGGCGGGCTAGCTACTTTGTCGTGGCTGAGGGTCTTGCTGGTGCTCTGCAGGTGAGACAGCGCCACCCGCAGGGCCTCCAGCTCGGTGCGGCAGGCCTGCAGCTCGGCCTGCGTCTGCTCCCGCTGGGCCTGGACCCGCTCGGTCTCCGTCTTCAGACTGGAGAACTGCACTGTAGGACCACACAGTCAGCAAGACAGTCAGTAAGACCACACAGTCAGCAAAATAGTCAATGAGACAACACAGTCAGCAAAACGGCAGTCATGAAAACAGTCAGAAAATCAGCACAGTCAGCAAGTTGGTAAGACAACAAAATCAGCAAGGCAGTCAGCAAGAAAGTCAGTACGACAATAGTCCTCAAGAGAGTTAGCAAGACAACACAGTCATCAAGACGGTTAGCAAGATAGTCAGTAAGACGACAGTCAGCAAGATACAATCAGTAAAGGCTGTTCCATACTCCGCGAGACGCGAGAACAAAGTTCTCGCACCTAGGGCCCCGCCCACAAAATGACATCATTGTGTTCTCGCAAGTTGTTCTCGACACATCAGCCGGGCCGAACTTTGTTCTCGCGTCGTGTCCGAGAACTATTGTGTGATTGGTCAATTTGAAGTGGTCGTGGTTAATGCGCTTTCCACCAGCGCAGAAGTTTCCTGCTGTGGGCGGGGCCTTTGAGGAGTTTCTCGTGGATAGGAGAACTTTGTTCTTGTTCTCGCAGCCCTAGGTGCGAGAACAAAGTTCTCGCGGAGTTGGAACAGCCTTTAGACAGTCAGCAAGACGGTAAGACAACATAATCAGCAAGACAGTCAGAAAGAAAGTCAGTGAGATATAGTCAGCAAGACAACACAGTCAGCAAGACAACACATATATTCATCCAATGGAAGTAAGGCAGAGGACAATACAAGTTATTGTTTATAGGTCTTTGAAAACATGCAAACATCAGCGACCGATTACTCACCTTCTAAAAGTTCTGTTAATTGGAAGAACGTGCGGAAAGAAGCAGAGAAAAGAGGTTGAATATACATATAAAAACAACAGAGTAAAGAGTTACCGAGCACACCTCCGCCTCAAAAACACAACGAGTTGGTTCTGCAATGGTGCAACAAATGTACAGGACAAAACAGGATTGCACAGATGTATAGAATAAACATATTGCTGTGGGAATGTTTCACAATGATAATGATTGATTTGAAGGAGGATGGACGGACCGTTCTCCTCGATGCGAGTGTCCAGCAGCTCCTTCAGGTTGACGATATCGATGCGCAGACGCTCCTCGCAGTGCGCCCCCTACAGGCCACGCAGAACATTGGGGTGAGTTGCATTTTTCACATAAGATAAGATAAGATAACATAGAACTTTATTAATCCCGAAGGAAATTCTTGTGCCAGAGGTTGCATAGCAATAGAATAATAAACATACGACACACCATTAGAACTTGACCTTTTGGGCTAAGGGCTTTGAGGAAATGTTTGTCCTCAAAAGAGAGTACCGTACTTAAATACGAAGGAAGCTGCAAACTGGCAGCTCGACGAACAAAAATAAACTGAAAATTGTGTGTTTATAATTTCAGCCAAATTCCTTTGCTTCCTGTGCTCTGAAACACAGGAAGGACACATTCATTGTGTCTCTATTTGTTAAGTTAAATTCATATGGCTGACCTTTTGGGTGTGTTTCCTTCTCATGGCGGTACACACACACACACACACACACACACACACACACACACACACACACACACACACACACACACACACACACACACACACACACACACACACACACACACACACACACACACACACACACACACACACAGTTAAAGAGAGAGCGAGTGTGTGTTTGGCCACCTGTTGTGTTGCAGGGAAGGTGGTGCCAGTGGCAGGATCCTCTTCCTCCACCTCCTCCCCTTTCAACCTGGAGAGCTCCCCACACACCCGCCTTTGGGACAACGACAGCTCTGCCTGAGAGAGAGACACAGACAGACAGAGACAGAGAATGCATTAAGTCTTTAACATCTGTTTAGTACAGTACTTTTGCTTGGCCACTTAGCTGATTCCAAGAACTGACAAAAATACAAATGTGTTCAATCACAATGACAACAAAGAGAGAGAGACTACATTCATTTCTTTCTTGTATTAACCAGTTGCAGAACAATTTCGCATACAATGTGGTTGTAGGTCATATTCATGCAGGGCCTGAATCATATATCAAGCAATAAATCAGCAGTTATGAACTTCTGCTCTTAGATATGACAGCATGTTATGCATATGTATTTATCAATGTATATTTCTGAATCATCTAATTTCTGTTAATGTTGAAATGTTAAACTTCTGATTTTACATCTAGATATCCGTTCCAGGCTGTAGCCAGGATGTAATGATAATGCCTCATGTTTGTCTACTTTCTATTTGTTCTTGATATCATACTGGCATATAAGACACGCATCTAAAACATGGCTTGTGGCGGGACAAGGAGGGGCTTCGCGGTTGGTGTATGAATGATTACCATTATGATTTCCTTGTCCATCAAATGGTTTCTAAGCTTGTTAACGGAAAGGGTGTGGCACTTACCAAGCGGCTCTGCACGGCGTCCTGTGATTGGCTGACCGATTTCTGCAAGTCTTTGAGGAGGGACTCTGACGTATGTACCTGACACTGGAGCAACGTCACCTGAACACGATAACACAATAGCATCAATATGAGGATGTTTTTTAGAATTGTTCATATTTTGAATATTAACCGCAAATGAACAAACACTAATAAAGTTATTATAATATTAACAGTATGATTATTATTTACTATATCATCTACCTGTTTGTGTGTGTGGTTGGTCTGTTTGTCCAGTTCTTTTTCCAGTTCCTCCTTCTCATCCTGCAATCGATTCACCTTTCCCCGCAACTCGGAGACCTGCCACACATGCACTATATAAGTGTATTATTGAAATAAACCAATCTATTCTTTCCAGGCCTCAAACCCATACTCTCAACCACGAGCCGCCATTCTGTTTATCTGGAGTCCAACAGTCCTACTATGCTACAGCAGAACAGCCTGGGCAGGAAACCAAAGACAGCAAGGGGGCCGAGTTATGCCTTGCTTCCGGTTTCCTTAAGGAGGTATTCTACCGAAGATAAACTGAATCACGCAAGTAGCCAAAGCTTTCAGAATGGGATTCAAATTTCTGTTTATTTCTATTTCAGTGATCTGCCTACACGGTGTTGATTTGAAATCTTTACAGACTATTTGTAACTTTTACTAGCACTGGCTGAGTTTGTGCTCACTGTTAATAGCCAAGTACGTGCTTACAGATCTATGATCGAGCAACAAGATTGGTGGAAACAAATGGCCTATGAAGCATAAGAAAGAGAAACGCCCCGTTCAGCTAGATTTGAGCTCATCCGCCTTCAGACTTGCGATTTGTAATCTAAAGTCTGAAGTGTGAGATTACCAGGACTACATACCCAAAGAGGACGATACTACTGTATTACATACAGAACTACGTTCCCAGAAGGTCGAGGGGAGGATGTGCCGAACTAGGCCTGCATAAATAGAGGGGCTTCCTATCAACAGTTATCTGCCGCTTTACATTGACATGTGCCTTAAGAGATCACCCTCTCACCCGGTCCATTCGGTGCCTTTAAAAAAAAAAAAAAAAAAAAGTCACATTTTGTCTGCCCTTGAAACTGAGGTCGACATTGTTGACGAGAAATGAAATCTTTCATTAAAAGGGGCACTGTTCTACATGTACATGTTCCAGAGGAAGAGTGAATTAAGTCATAATATTACCACTTAAATTGGATATAAACATTTTATGCTATCACTAGTTTCACCATTAGCCAACAAAAAGAATACAAGGAGAGTAATGACTTGAACTTGAAGGTGAGCCTGCAGTGGGAGCTACATCTATTATAGTCTCACAAATCCAACTTTAGATTAACATCTAGACTCTAGTTAAGCCGGGCATACACTAAGATTTTTGAAGTCTTGTTGTTTCATTCCAACTGCTACTGGACGAGTAAATCGTCTGCAATGTAAAGCCAAAATTCACCCTCACACTGTACAGTCCGATCGTCAAGCCACGAGTCTGTACGAAGCCCTGCTTATATCTATTGCATCTATTTGCACTTTATGTACCTGTATCATAAACAATCACTGTCGTTAGTTTAAAGGCCGGTAGCATAGTGAGGATGCTGTCTGGGGGAAGGCGGGGCCTAACCTGAGTGTTGAGCGCGTCCCAGTCGCCGTGTGTGACCAAGCGGTGGCCGGCGGGTGGCAGGTAGATGGCCTCGGGCACCAAGGTTCCCGTAGAAATGAGGGAGGCCGTGTCCTCCTGAGGGGGCGGTCTCCTGGCCAGAGAGGGTGTGTCCAAGGAGAACGAGGACAACGAGGCTGTGTCGCAGTGCTGCGAGAAGTAGCCCTCGGCCACAAGGCCCACCCCTTCTCCGTCGTACTCTGCCGATTGGTTCGGGGGGCTGTCTGTCAGTGTCCTGCCCTCTGCGCCAGGCTGGCTATTGGTGCTTGCCTCCAGAGATTCCCGCCGGGACCCTCCCATATTCGACCTGTTTTTCCTTCCACTCTGCAAGATGAAGACCACAAATGTAAAATGTATTTTAAAATGGTTTTTCTGCAATCCTACGTAATCCTAGGTCTATTGTGGTAGAAATGTGGCCATAATATACAGTAGACAATTAACGATTTAACCTTTATTTGGTTTATGATCCATTTATCAAAAAAGATAAAACACACACACACACACACACCACTACCCACCGGGGTTAGCCCACTGGCTCTCCTCCACTCTCCTGGCTCAGACTGCAGAGAAGAGATCCTGGCCTCATACTGAGATGCGGTCTCTGTCCAGGAGAAAAATGAACAGAGGAGTGAGCAATGAGAAAAGACTTGTATGGCAACCTAAGCCCCATGGCATCGGGGCGGACAGTACAGCCGGAGGATATTATAGGATAGGAGGAATTGAAAAGCAGAACAAGCAATGTCTTTAAAAAGGCACATCTTGCTTCCTTAATGTATTTGCATTAGTCAAATAGGATATGAGGGTGGGACAGGACACGGTGGGTTGAGACGTGATAGACAGGTGCACTGACAAACAGACAGACAAGCTTACAAACAGATGAATGCACAGACAGACAGAGAGAGAGACAGACGGACCTCGGAGAGCCTCCTGAAGAGACTGTATTTCTTGGTCACATTGCTTTTGGAGTTCCGCAAGTTCCTCCTGTTTGCTCAGCTCGCAGATCGTCGCCACGCCCTGCCAATGCTCCGCTTGGGCTCGGCAGTCGGCTAGTTGGGCTTGCAGGCGTTCCTCTGAAAACCAAATAGCATGTCGAGGAGTCATTACAAGAATACTTGGAGAGGAGATAGACCCCGGGCGGATAAGATCAGTAAAGGTGGTGGTGGTGTAGTTGACACACAAGGTTTCCAAGGGTATACCTTTGTGTATATTACATTACATGTCCCCAACAAGGTGATGTTTTCTGAAGCCCAATCTGAGCAGCATCTATACAACAGTGTCACCACCTTTCAAATTTGCATCCACGTTTTATACAAGAAAAAAAAAAAAAAAGAAAGGCAAAACCCAGAGACAGAAATGTGTGAAATTAGACACATTAGTGTTTCTTTTTCATTTCTCTGGGTAACCAAACCATGCACATGAAATGAAAGCACTTGTGACTGAATGTGTGGATTGCCATGAATGTGCTGAATAGCAGTAGTCGTAGTTCTAGCGTAGTGTGTGTGTGCTGGCAACGTCGTCAACACCACCTCGACTGTCATAGTTAGTAAAAGTGTCAACATTTTCACCACCACGACGACGACGACGACAACAGAGAAACTGTTTCTGCTGTAAGTTGCACGATAAGAGACAAGTTGTCAGATAAGCAGACGTCCAACTTATCACCTGTGATAAGCGGATAGGACCCGGCGCCGGTGGGTACGTACAGACCGCCCTGTTGCACACATTAGTACAGCGACTACTCGCAACTTCTACCAGGTAACAACAACGTGTACGGCACAGACACACCGGACGGCAGACAACTCGCAGGTCGTTTCGTTGAATACTGTGAACGTCAAGACGCATCACGTTGTGTTCCTCTCGGTGGATTAAAGGGCAGAAAATCCCGTCAACGTAAAGACGCGAAATAAAAACAAAGTGTTTCGTTACCCGCGTTTTCACTGGCGGGCGTGACAGGCTCACCAGAAAGGTCCATCAGAGCTGAACTCATGCGAGGAGTTTAAAAGAAAAGAGTTGAATTGCCACTCGCTGGTGTCATCGGTACGACGACGAACGCGGGTTCCAGGGACGCGTCTATTCGTCCCATGCCAACTTCAGGAAACAACTTTCCCCGGTCTAAGCCAGCGGAAATGACGTCACCGCGCTTCCTGTTCAAGCCTTCCCGTCTTAGTCCTCGTCGAGGCGTGCAGGGTGGGAACCGAGGCGCCCGGTTACGCACATGGCAGTGTGGGTATAGTCTATGATAGAAGAGAATAGATGATGGTATAAATGTATACAAGATATGGATCTAACTGTAATCGAGGAACATAAAGTCTATTGATTATTGAGAAGCTGATAGGCAAATAAAATGTCCCACTGTTGTGCTGTTCCCCATCAATATTGTCAATCCCTTGGCCACAAAAACTAATCAATCCAATTAGTAGAGGAAAAACAAATATTTATTAAATGTTCTGCACCTTTATTTAAATCAAATGTACCAAAGGCTGGTTACAATGTAGGAAAAGAATATATAAAAGTCAAAATCCAATGATCAAATCAATGATCTTACCAAAATAACCATGATGTGTTACGTTGATATTTGCATATACATAACAATTGCCCTCAGCATCCGTTTCAATGCAAGTCTATTGATACCAAGCTTTAATTTCACATTGACAAACACTCCACTTTTATGGAACATACAGTATAAAATGCAGAAGATCTGAAAATCTGTACACTGTGAAAATAAGTGACTCAAGGATACCAGTGCTAAATGCCGTTTAACCAAAATACATCTGTAATAATATAAATAGGCTGCTTTATTATTTTAAATAGTGGTACCGTGTTCCTGTAGTTCTGACACACAGGACGGGACAGGAAAGTTGTATAAATGCTATTTAAAAATGATTAACAAAAATAGTTGACAGAAAGTGTACAAGAAAGTACAAAAAAAAAAAGTACAGTAACAAGAGCAGTGTTAAAGAAACTAAAGCCTATCGTGTTATCATGTTATTGTTACAAATGACATACATTTTCTGACCAAGTAAATACTCCAAAGATGGCAGTAAGAGCGGCATTTTAAGGGGTAATCTAAACCCTGTGGAGAAACCCATATGCAGCGGTCGACCTCCGATCTGGGAGAGAGAGGTCGACTGTATGTTGTTCCTTTTGTCGGCCATTCGTCTTCTACATGTCCATGTCCTGATCTCCAACACTCTGGCGCAGGTACTCCTCATACAGCTTTTTCTGGACAAAACAAAAAGCAGACATGCAGGACCATTAGGGGGACATCTTTACGTTCTTAGAATGATCATAACGAGAGTCTTAAAAGGGCTCCTATTATACCACCAGGTATGAGTGTGATTAGCCATTCCAAGCAATTTTCAGAATTTCTAGCTTATGACATCACAAGTGGGAGTGTCCACTCAGATGTATGCTGGTTAGATAAATAGATCCGTCCAAGTGGAAACTGCCACTTTTGTTAAACCGCTTGTCATGGCTAATCCCACTCACACCTGGTGGTATCATAGGAGCCTGTTAATATGAGTACAGGCCTGACACGTCTTCCTTAGAATTATTTTTGCCCACACAGAAAGAACTGTCAAGCACGTCACACACACAATATTTTCTTCCACCTCCACATTTCGGGAAAAAAATAAATAATAAATACATAAAATGCATTTACCTTTTTGCTCTTGACCACATCCTGGACGTACTCCAGCTTCTGCTGCAGCTGTCTCTTCTGCCTGCCGGACAGCGTAGGCTGGGTCCTGGGGAGGATAGCATAACAAAGCTACGTTACACCCAATGTCTTTATGTGCAATGTCCGTCTCTGCTCATATCCGTCTTTGCGTATGTCTGTTTTTTTTAAAGATGTTCTGTAATTTAAGTTGTCCTGAAATTGTTTGTCTCTGCTTTGTTGAACCGTAATCTACTCTGATTCTATTTGCTGCCCACGTCTGCTAATGTCCGTCTGTGTTATACTTTTACTGTAAATGATATGACTTACTACATGACTATTGTTTTTAGTTTTTAATTTTGGCTGCCAACTTCACACCTGGCCAGGGATTACAGATGAAAAATAGTCTCCTGGCTAATTCTGGCATTTAGAGTACTGTTTATTAATATGCACTGTCCCTGACAAATAAACTGAACAAATACAAAAAATAAAAATAAAACCCCCAGTGGACACAATATACAATAAACACACATTTCTCCATATGCTCCACAGTTACACGTTGCCATGGACACATGCTGCGGTCTCCCCTCGTACCTGAAGGAGAAGCGTGCGAGGATGAGCAGGAGGAAGGAGAGGGCCACCAGCCCTCCGGCCGCGTACAGCTGCTGGTCCACGGTGAGGGAGTCATAGCCCCGCGCCACGGGAGCCTGCAGGGAGGGAGACATTAATGCTATGGTGCACTTGCGTCCCCAATACCCATCCAGTGCTCACTCGCTCACACGCACGCGCACACACCAGGTAGAGGGCGAGGGCTTCGGTGCCCTTGGGCCCCAGGGCCACCTCCAGCACCTCCTTGGAGAGGCTGCCCAGCACCAGCAGCGCCAGCAGGGCCAGCGGCACAATGAAGCCCAGCACGGCGAAGAAGCAGCCCTTGCAGCGCGCCCGGCGGTTCTGGGAACCCGTCTGCCTGCAGGAGAGAGGAAACCACACTTCAGGTTGGCACACTTCTGCATCACCATCATCATCACCACCATCATCGGTGCTTTGGTCAGGAGTGTGGAATAAGTGGTCGCCCACTCCCATGCACATAACTTGATACTACATTTTCTATATTGCCCTGTTGTCCTGTTTCTCATTCCAAAAAAAATGAAAAAAACTAGTCTTCTTGCTGTAAAGACTGTAAATAGTGTGGATATTTGATTCTTTCCCTTTAATTGTGATATTTGTTTTTGTTCTGATGCACATTCTGCTGGGCATCACCACTTTTTAATTTCACTGCATATCCTGTATGTGTATGTGACGATTAAACTTCTTGAAGAATAATAATAATAATAATAATACATTTATTTTGTATAGCGCTTTCCAGGATACTCAAAGATGCTCAATTAACTAACTAATCGCTACCTGCAGCCAGCATAGATAGCAAAATTCTTGTCCAGAAATGTTCAACACACTAATCAACAACACAGTGGTCTCCAGATCGGAACCGATATATTACATGAACTGAGTGAACTTAATATAAAGTCAACATGATTTCTATATTGAATGACTTTTATGAGGGTGGTTTCATTTATACTACTTCCCCATCACAGGCAACAGGTGTCAATAGACCCCTCCCCCTTACCTGTCCTCGGCGAGCGTGTCGGCGATGGCCTCGGTGATGACCTCGCAGTCCTTCTCCAGGGAGTTGAGGGTGTTCTGCACCGTCTGGTTGATGGTCTTCTCCACGGTGCGGCACACCTCCTCGATCTGGTTCACACAGCGGCTGGGCTGCACACAGCAACACAACAAGGCCTCAGTCAACGACCTCGGGGACGCATTTCAACAGCATTTAACAAAAAAAAGGGGATTTGTTTTAAACATTTTCGGGCGGGAGTAGCTCTGGAGGTAGAGCGGTTGTCTCGCAATTGGAAGGTTGCTGGTTCAATCCCCGGGCTCCGCCTAGCTAAGTGTCGAGGGGTCCCTGAGCAAGACGCCGAATCCTAACTGCTCCTGACGTGTTGGTTGTTACCTTGCATGGTTGACTCCGCTGTCGATGTATGAATGGGTGAACGTCAGGCAACTGTAAATCGCTTTGGATAAAATCGCTACATATATGCAATCCATTTACCATTTTCAATGATTGGCGAGTAAGTGAAAACAGTTTGCACATTCAATCAATTCTCAGCAATAAAGCAAAATGGGTCATAATGGTTACATTCAATTTTAAATGAGTTTTATTTATAAATAAGCACTTTTAATATATCTTATTGTGCAGAACCATCTTTTTTGTAAAGAAGGCTTTCTCTCAATTTAGAGTATAAACAAAAACTATAAGCTCTACATGTGCTGTCTTTAGACTGGAGAAAATCCATCTGGCATCCGGCCCTATTAATCTAGACCTCCAGCCTCTTACATGATCCGGGGTTATGATGCAAAGTCTGTTTTGGCCCAAGAGAATAAAGGCATTTGTTGAGCCCTTATCATTCTTGTGACCAAGCTCAATGAACAGAGAACAGGGCCCACCTTGTTGGGATTAGGAATGTAGATTGTGGGCATGTCAAAGCCACACTTGTTGAGGCCTGGTCGCTTGCACAGCTCCTGGACGATCTGCATCATCACCTCTGAAATACAAGAGATATAAAGATTTATCTGCTGACACCCTATAAACATGTTGAAGACTGCAATCGCCCGCCTATTATCATCACGGTCATGTCATGTGATTGATCATTTTATTGGATTAAGTCGATAAAAATTTTCTGTGTAAATATCATGAAAGAATGGTAAATGCCCATTGCCGCCTTAGATATGTTTTCTTTGTCTGACAACAAAACCAAGACAACCCTGTGACTACCATGCCATGTTGCTGGTTAGTGAAGCTTCTATTAATGCGATATGCCAGTATGGTCTTTGTCTGCTGATGGGAAACCATAAGCACACAGCATAATCTGTCCAATAATAGGTTTTCGTTGTAGTCGACGTCCTATGAGGTGCAATGGGTCTTTAGGGAGGTGACCCTATTGCCATGACGATAAGCACCCTGTTGTCAGACAGCCATCATCATTATCATCACTTCCATAATTTTTTTTCTGAACTAGAAAATCATTCTTTGGGTTTCCCCCAAAGCTGAGGTCAAATAGCCTCAGTGCAGATACAGTATGTATCCAATTCATGAAAAATTGAAAATAATGTAAATGAGTAAATGCTTAATAGCGTCAATATTACATGTTAGCCGATATTATAAATGATGACGGCTCCTTTCCTGCCACCCCAGCAATGGATGATGTAATGTGGTACACCAAGGACCAAAAGTCAGCAGCCCCTGGGTAAATATTAGTATATCCATGGTCGGGGTCCAAAATGTACTTTTTGTAAATGGAAAAAAAACAACACAAAAAACGGTCAAGCGGCACTAAATAATAGTGCTTAGCATATTGTATGTTCTTAGATGTTGGTAATGCACTCAGAATGGCACTTCTGCTCTTATTCAGCTATTATGCAGACAACCTAATCTATCAATTCTGAAATCCGTTCGATTAACCTTGCCATTATGAATGCCTGAAACCTGTTCTATTAACCGTGCAAATTATGAATTTTGAGTTATACCTGTCGGTCGGACTCCCCTCCGGCCTCGTCAGCCTTGCTCAGATAAAAGTGCAGCCGGTCGCCGTGCTTCTCGTTGAGGCGCTCCACGATGTTGAGGGTGCGCTTGCACAGCGCCTGGCCCATGGGGTCGAAGAACACCAGGATCAGGTCACACAGCTCGCCTGAGGACGGAAAATGGAGGTGTTTCAAAGAAGGTTTATTTAGTGCGATTTCAATTTTAAAACATATGGGGAGATATGGTAATGCTACACATTAATTCATAGTGGGGAATTAGCCAGAACAACAAAGTCGCGCTTTCTATACTTGAATAGTTTCATAATAGTAAATGTTTGATTCTTAGTACATCCCCCACCGTTCACAACTTAGTGCTAGGGTTAGGAGAGGGAAGCCGGGGGGGGGGGGGGATATGCAGAGTCCCAGGTGAACACTGAAGGTGTGTCTTGAGTCTCTTGCGGAAGCTGGCGAGCGACCTGGCTGTTCTGACGTCAGCCGGGAGCTCATTCCACCACTGCGGTGCCAGAACAGAGAAGAGTTGGGCCAGAACATAGAAGAGACGCCCACCTAGCCACATGACAGCCTCATCCACGTCGAAGGGGTACTTCATGTCTCCATCCACCAGGCCCGGGGAGTCCACGAAGGTGACCAGGCTGAAGCGCTTCTGCCAGGGACGTGCAGACCTCGGTGCCCCAGGTACTCGGACAGACCTAGTGGGCAGAGGAACGCAAGCAGGGGTCAAGAAGCATCTGTTAGTGAGCACCGCACCATTTAGCCCTGGTGAGACCGGCTCTGATCTCCAATCATCTACAAGGAGTTTGAGGTTTTTTTTATGTTTTGAAAGTACCAGCCATTTTCCGGATAGTTTTCAATGACGACTTCCCAGATGGTTCTGAGAACTAACAAGCCATCTGGGCGCGTCATATTGCCATACTATGGGAGCTATGAGGGAAAACCATCAAATGCTCACCTTTGAATTCTTGCAGAGGTTTGAAGTGTGGGTAAAGATGCAGGGTGGCATTTCCCTAAAAAGAAAAAGATGTGCAAATCAATCAACAGTTGTTGGGGAGACTTTAGCTAAAAGCCCCCTTCGTATACTCAGCACATTGGCACCACCGTTAGGTCACAAACCACACAGCAACCGTCCTGTTTGACATGCAGTCTGAATGAAACACATTACTGCTTATTAAGCTCATGGCAGCCTTCAAACCCAATTTACAAGCAGCAAGTTACGTGTTTCTTTTTTTATAAACCCTGATGTTTAATGTGGGCCTGGTTGGACTGTGCTAGAGCACATAATTACATTTAGGGCATTTGGCAGACGCTTTATCCAAAGCGACTTACAAAGTGTACATCTGTTGAAGGAGAGGCAGCAATATATCCACTGTGGTACCTGAAGATAAGAATAGAGCTGTTTTCGAGCAACATAATCATGTATATTACATCAAGAAGGATTACATTGCATTGGGAGGATCTTGTGAGGATGGAGGCTGTCCAGACTTACAGTGAGAGACTCCCTCTTGCGCCCACTGGTCACAAAGCTGAAGCCCTGGGTCTCGATCGCCACGCCAGTGCGCTGGATGTGCTCTTCTACATACCTGAGGAAGAGGTGTTCATGGATGTCAATGATATAACACTCATTATAACACGTGTTACAATTGCAAACGTAGGTACTACAGTTACTTTTGTGCTGCATATTGAACTACAAATCCCATAGGCCTACGTACTGACAATTGTCAGTGGCCACTGTTTCAGCTCCATGTACTATAAATGAACCAACCAAGCACAAGCTTCATACAGATTACTATTAGATACAGATTAAGTAGGCCATTTATACCGATACCATAGTCACCATTTCCCCTCAAAAAGATCCTTCCACTACTTTACCATTGACAATGCTAGGTTTCCCATCCTTTGCTTATATTCTATGAGTGTTGTGTACCAGTTGATAAATGAGCTTTTCCCAGCTGAGTGGTTTCCCATCAACATCACAGTGATCTTCTTCCTGGGAGGCAGCAGGGTGACGCCAACAGACTGGGCCACAGTGATCAGCCCTGGGGTGCAAAAGAGAGGAGGAGGAGGAGGAGGTTATGATTCATTCATCGGGTTTCCTAGTACTTGCTCAATGTTTGTGGGGGAACAGACCACGATCCATGCGGCCTCATTCATAGAAACGAAGTGGTTACGAGTTACAACAAGGCGTTAACTAAATAATCTGACGTGTGTGTGAGCGCATCTACTAGATCCATCATCCTACTAGGGATGACGAAAATTGTTGTGTTTATGTTTTGTTCACCATTCATTCAAAAACGAACGCAAACGTGCGATCGACGCCACGTATTGAACGTCAGTCATCCTACCGGGGTGTGTGTGTGTGTGTGTGTGTGTGTGTGCCAGCTCACCACTCTCAGGGTCTGTGTACAGTTGATGACAGTCCCGCAGGATGCGCTCATCGCACGACACGCTGCCCGATATCGAGTCGGCGTTCGCGGCACTTCGGCTCTTAACCTTCCCAGACATCGTGGATCAATAACAATAATTCGAAAGGCAAAAAAAATAAAAAAGCCGGTTCAGGAAACAACAGGACAGTAGAGCAGCAGAAGCCGATGCCGTTTGAATCAACCCCGGTCGCGCCCGTGACGTCGTTAGGCCACGTCGCCAACAAGTGGTGTGGATTTCGGCAGGCGTCTGGGTAATGTAGTTTGTAGTTTGACTGACGGGCCCGATTTATGTAAACTACAACCATTGGCTACAATCCAACTAGGTTATGGGCGTTCTTATACAACAGCATAATAGGCGTGAACTCTAAACTACACCTTTATACTACTACTACTACTACTACTATGTCGTGCATCTGTCGCTTCAAAGTATATGTACAGGTCAAAATAAATCAAGGGTTACAACTTTGATCATGCATGGCTTCTATGTGTGAAACTAGAAGGCCCCTTGAAATGAATCAATGTGGTCAGTGAGTTCACATTCCAGTCCTTCTATGGGCGGTGTGTGTAGGTGCTTTCTGTTGGGTTTTGTGAATCACACACCTCACAATCAAGAAAGCAAAATGGAAACTGGAATCACACTAAAAGGGCAGATGATAAATCACATGACTGGATTGTTTGTTTTAAAAACAGCCCAACTGCAACACAAACTGTCAAAAAAGATTTTTATAACCTTTATTTAATGTCTTTCACAAGAGCACCCTGGTCAAGCCAGACAGCAGCACAATTAACATGGCTGCAGACAATACACATAACAATCCATACATACATTGTATAACTTTGCTTTACTTTACCCTGCAAATGATGGATTGATTGATTGATGATTGAAGCTCAAGATAGATAAACTGGGAAGTCCAGTCCTTGATGGTCGAAGGGGTTGATGGTCGATCATCATCATTATTAATGAATTAGATGCTCCAGAATTTGCAAGCAGGGCGTTGGCATCCTTGTGGTGAAGTCATCTCGCCCCATATCAAATAGGAGAACATTAGCCAAACGTTGCTATTTAAAAATCAATAAGGAACCCGACACCAAATATATGGGGACGCTTGTCTGGGAATATGAGAAGCTTATCGAACCATCGCGCAAATAAGCAATCCTACTGCGAAACCATAATGCAAAATGTAAACTGTTATGACCAGGCTCGTTAATAGTTGGCCAACTACAGTTAGCAGTGGACTTCCCAGCTGTATGGTTTGTTTTTCTGTCTTTCTGTCTTTTGTTCCCTTTGGTTTGATGTGCAATATTGTATTATTGGTTTTTCTACATTGCATTTGTTGTGTTATAATAGAATATACTCGCATAGTGGTCAGGTTATCTCAATAGCGTTCATAAGCCGGCATGAACTCCTTCCACCTGTGGCACCTCAGAGATGAGTGAGTAATGTGATAAGGCTTCATTATGAATAATCGTGACTAGTCAACTACTTGAGGCACATACATGAGATGGCACTTATTCCCCATCTAACCATTAACCTGCCTATATACAGTATGATGACGTCTTCAATCTTTCTTCATGCTATACTCAATACACTTTGGTGTAGTCTCCTCGGTTACCAGTGTGCGTGTCGCTCCTTGGCGACCATTTCCAGGATGTGGGAATGACTCGCGTAGAGGGGGAATGACGAGTCGATGTCGACCCAGGTGACTTCTCCGGCGTCGGTCACCGGCTTGCAGTGGCAGCTTGCTCACGCTGTTGCCTAAGGCAACAACACGGAGGGTTGGCTTCACTCTGTATACATGCTGATGACGACGTCTCCCTGGGAAACCGGACAGTGTTGAACAAGAACAATGTGGGTTTTAAGTACCTGTTTCATCATGGAAGTTGACGGCGACCGTCTCCATCCAGGCATTGTCTGTGGTTTCTGGGTCGTCCACGTAGCCCTTATAAACCTTCATCAGAAGACCAGGAAGATTTAACCAAATGTTTAAGGTTAAACTGGATGAGGCAATCTGTGTGTGTGTGTGTGTGCCTGCGAACCCTAGCACTAACTTGCGTTTTGTACATTAGTCATAGTACTTAGCATTGCTTAGCATATTGTATGTTCTTAGATGTTTAGTAATGTTAGCTCAGAATGGCACGTCTGCTATTATCTCAGCTATTATGCAGGCAACCTAGCAATTATGAAACTCGTTCTATTAACCTTCCATTATGAATGCGTAAAACCTTTTTCTATTCTTATCTTTATGTACCACAGCGATATATTGGCCGTCTCCTTCAACAAATGTACTTCTTTGTCAGTCACTTTGGATAAAAGCGTCTGCCAAATGCCCTAAATGTAAATGTATAGATGTATACAACAATTTATTATTCCTCTATTATGCCTCTGCCAAACATATTTACACACATTTTGTTAAGCATAATTCATGGGTCCGCTGGTAAAACTACTAAAGACCCTCGTACCAACCTGATACCCCTGCCGATTTGAAGAGCTCAGTGATGTGTTCGTGGGTCTTTCGCCCCGCTCTGCCGCTGGGAGGGTCAGAGAGTTTTAGCGCTTCCTTCAGAGAATTCCCTCTGCAGGGTGAGGGACACCGTCTCTCCTTGGTCTACCATACCCTGCCATGCAGCAAACACATGCATAAAGTATGAAAACATTAAATTAACCAACAACATTAATGGTGCATTCACGATAAGTTTCAAGTTTCAAGTATTTTATTGTCACTTCACAATTTACACGTGAGTATAAGCAGTGAGTGAAAAACTTGTTGTGCAAAAACGCCCGACGCCCGACAGTAATTATAAAGGAATACAAATAGAATAGAATTTCTATGTAAAATAAGTAAATGATGTAAATAAGGTAAATGATATAGCATGCAACATCACGTTGTTCAATGTCCAATGGTCAAATGAAAGCCAAAATGTATACAGCGATGTACAGTACCAATAAGGTCACTGTTCATTGTCATGTCAATGTACATATTCCGACAGAGAAGTAGAAAAACAAAGAATGGCGTACCCCAGGAATAGCCCATTCCCCACAATCCTTCCTCTTGATGGAGATAAACTGCAAGGACCGGCCGTTGGGACACTGGGTGGGTTTAGCTTTTGCCCTTTAGAGTCTACTTTCCATCTGCAGGTGGAGGGAGTCACAATCGGACGCTGTATCAGAATCCAATGCCATTGGGATTTTGCACAAACATTGTGATGTTACAAGATTTGAATGAATGCAAAGTTGCAGAATACTCCAAGATATGGACTAATGGTTACAGATATGGTTGGTTACATTACATGTAAATGGTAAATGGACCGCATTTATTATGTAGCACTTTTCTGATCTATGGCTCACTCCAAAGAAAACTTTTCAAATCTGTGCCTCACATGCACCATTCATACACCAACGGCGGTGTCAACCATACCAATGCCCAACCACGATATCGGCAACCATAGCCAGAGTCATTTTATTATTTAACTCTCTTAAGACATTTACTGTGGAAATGTTCAAAATGTTCAAAATATTTCTAATTAAAAAAGCCTCACTTTACAACTGACTGTAAAATACTGACAGCAATAACATCACAATGAAATGCTATTTCATTGAGATGGGTCGTGATTTTTCTATTTAACACAACCCCGTCTCTATAAGGTCCATTTGTCCAATAGCAATTGCCGAAAATTACCTTGTGACTATTGGATCGCAGCGTGATTGGGTCCCCAGCGTCCCAGCAAACCTCTCTCGGCCAGCCCTGTGCGTCCGCGTGGGTTCCTTGGACAACAATTAATGATAGCGGTTCAGTCACACACGGACCCAGGTGTGTGGAGACAACATGTTGTCCTGTGGTCCGTGGAGCAGCAACACTTACAGAGGCTTCCCCTGCACCACCTTATAGTCTCCCAGGAAGCTTGTTCTGTCAACACCCCCGTCCACAGAGTTGAATCGAGGGGTAAATTTACTGTATCACAAACCACAAGAACGCACAGGTCAAAACTAAGATAACACAATGCTTGGCCTGTTTTCAAGTTAGTTCTGGGTCAATTGATAATATCAATTATATTCATTAAGATGAATCATATCAAATATGTCAGGTAACGTGTTACATATGTGCATTATGGGAGAATATTATACAATGGAATTTGTTAATAAAAGCATTTCATAGGAGTTTCTTGTGCCATGTTGACCAAGCATGGAGCATTATGACAAGATCAAATCAGAGCAATACATTTGCAATCGATAAATAACTCCAAGAATCGATCACTATCCCCTTTTAATTGGACAGAGTCTTACCCTATATCTGGATCTGCCCATTTTGGGTTTTCGTTTACTTTGGCGTCGGTGTGGTGGACTGGACTGTACTGAACCCAGACCTGGCTCCAATCCACCTTTTCATCCGGCACCGGGAAGCGCTTGATTTGAGACCCCGGGTACGTTTGGCATCTGGACTTCAGATGTGGTTGTGGTGGTGCCACAGAAGATGACATCATTCTCAATGTGTTGGAGTATGGCTTATTAACACATTCAGTGGTGGATCGGCTGTTAATGAATGACAGAGCAGAAGATGAGGAAAGCTTGTAGGACAAGAGGAGAGAGGTAGAATTAAGAAAGGCCAGATGTTGTACATGGTCCTCATCACCAGCTGAAGTCTGACACTTACAACTAGGGGTCGACCGATCCGATATTCATCATTTTTCCAATTATTAGTCGTTATTTTGTATGATCTGATTGCCGATTGAATGAAAAAAAGGGGAGACACGTGGGAAAGAGCAACGCAGAGTGAGATGCATCGCTGAGAGAGAGGCTGCATGTTTTTATTTATTTTTACTTTATTTATTCATTTTTACAGGAAGAAAACCTTTAGGGAGCTATTTAGTTAATTATTTATTTTAAATTTCAGTTCAGTTTATAAGAAATGTACGGAGCCCCCCTCGGGTCACATGATAAAAAAAAACAACGATGTGTAAATCCGTGCGAACGGTTTAGTAAACCATTCCCTTGTATTAGCAAATTGTGCGCACGGTTTACTAACTCGTTCCCTCGGATTCGGAAATCTACGGAGCCCCCCTCGGGTCACATGATAAAAAAAAAACAACGATGTGTAAATCCGTGCGAACGGTTTAGTAAACCGTTCCCTCGGATTAGCAAATCGTGCGCACGGTTTACTAAGTCGTTCCCTCGGATTCGTAAATCGTGCGCACGGTTTACTAACTCGTTCCCTCGGATTCGTAAATCGTGCGCACGGTTTACTAACACAGTGGTCTCCAGATCGGAACCGATATATTACATGAACTGAGTGAACTTAATATAAAGTCAACATGATTTCTATATTGAATGACTTTTATGAGGGTGGTTTCATTTATACTACTTCCCCATCACAGGCAACAGGTGTCAATAGACCCCTCCCCCTTACCTGTCCTCGGCGAGCGTGTCGGCGATGGCCTCGGTGATGACCTCGCAGTCCTTCTCCAGGGAGTTGAGGGTGTTCTGCACCGTCTGGTTGATGGTCTTCTCCACGGTGCGGCACACCTCCTCGATCTGGTTCACACAGCGGCTGGGCTGCACACAGCAACACAACATTTGTTTTAAACATTTTCGGGCGGGAGTAGCTCTGGAGGTAGAGCGGTTGTCTCGCAATTAAAATTTTTTTTTTAAATACATTGTGGGGCAGCAGTAGCTCAGGAGGTAAGAGCGGTTGTCTGGCAACAGGAAGGTTGCTGGTTCAATCCCTGGGCTCCGCCTAGCTAAGTGTCGAGGTGTCCCTGAGCAAGACACCACCTAACCCTAACTGCTCCTGACGTGTTGGTTGTTACCTTGCATGGTTGACACCGCCGTCGGTGTATGAATGGGTGAATGTGAGGCAACTGTAAAGCGCTTTGGATAAAAGCGCTATATAAATGCAATCCATTTACCATTTACCAATTGTGATAAGTGAAAATGTTTCACATTCAATCAATTAGATATAAAGCAAAATGGGCAACAACATTTGTTTTAAACATTTTCGGGCGGGAGTAGCTCTGGAGGTAGAGCGGTTGTCTCGCAATTGGAAGGTTGCTGGCACTTTTAATATATCTTATTGTGCAGAACCATCTTTTTTTGTAAAGAAGGCTTTTCTCAATTTAGAGTATAAACAAAAACTATAAGCTCTACATGTGCTGTCTTTAGACTGGAGAAAATCCATCTGGCATCCGGCCCTATTAATCTAGACCTCCAGCCTCTTACATGATCCGGGGTTATGATGCAAAGTCTGTTTTGGCCCAAGAGAATAAAGGCATTTGTTGAGCCCTTATCATTCTTGTGACCAAGCTCAATGAACAGAGAACAGGGCCCACCTTGTTGGGATTAGGAATGTAGATTGTGGGCATGTCAAAGCCACACTTGTTGAGGCCTGGTCGCTTGCACAGCTCCTGGACAATCTGCATCATCACCCTCTGAAATACAAGAGATATAAAGATTTATCTGCTGACACCCTATAAACATGTTGAAGACTGCAATCGCCGCCTATTATCATCACGGTCATGTCATGTGATTGATCATTTTATTGGATTAAGTCGATTAAACATTTTGGTGTAAATATCATGAAAGAATGGTAAATGCCCAAAACCAACAAAACCAAGACAACCCCTGTGACTACCAATGCCATGTTGCTGGTTAGTGAAGCTTCTATTAATGCGATATGCCAGTATGGTCTTTGTCTGCTGATGGGAAACCATAAGCACACAGCATAATCTGTCCAATAATAGGTTTTCGTTGTAGTCGACGTCCTATGAGGTGCAATGGGTCTTTAGGGAGGTGACCCTATTGCCATGACGATAAGCACCCTGTTGTCAGACAGCCATCATCATTATCATCACTTCCATCATTTTTTTCTGAACTAGAAAATCATTCTTTGGGTTTTCCCCAAAGCTGAGTTCAAATAGCCTCAGTGCAGATACAGTACATCACAACATCACGATCCAAATGTATCCAATTCATGAAAAATTTAAATAATGTAAAATGAGTAAATGCTTAATAGCGTCAATATTACATGTTAGCCGATATTATAAATGATGACGGCTCCTTTCCTGCCACCCCCAGCAATGGATGATGTAATGTGGTACACCAAGGACCAAAAGTCAGCAGCCCCTGGGTAAATATTAGTATATCCATGGTCGGGGTCCAAAATGTACTTTTTGTAAATGGAAAAAAAACAACACAAAAAACGGTCAAGCGGCACTAAATAATAGTGCTTAGCATATTGTATGTTCTTAGATATTGGTAATGCACTCAGAATGGCACTTCTGCTCTTATTCAGCTATTATGCAGACAACCTATCAATTATGAAATCCGTTCGATTAACCTTGCCATTATGAATGCCTGAAACCTGTTCTATTAACCGTGCAAATTATGAATTTTGAGTTATACCTGTCGGTCGGACTCCCCTCCGGCCTCGTCAGCCTTGCTCAGATAAAAGTGCAGCCGGTCGCCGTGCTTCTCGTTGAGGCGCTCCACGATGTTGAGGGTGCGCTTGCACAGCGCCTGGCCCATGGGGTCGAAGAACACCAGGATCAGGTCACACAGCTCGCCTGAGGACGGAAAATGGAGGTGGGGGGGAACCCATGTTTCAAAGAAGGATTTATTTAGTGCGATTTCTATTTGAAAACATATGGGGAGATATGGTAATGCTACACATTAATTCATAGTGGGGAATTAGCCAGAACAACAAAGTCGCGCTTTCTATACTTGAATAGTTTCATAATAGTAAATGTTTGATTCTTAGTACATCCCCCACCGTTCACAACTTAGTGCTAGGGTTAGGAGAGGGAAGCCGGGGGGGGGGGGGGGGGGGGGTTATGCAGAGTCCAGGTGAACACTGAAGGTGGGTCTTGAGTCTCTTGCGGAAGCTGGCGAGCGACTCTGCTGTTCTGACGTCAGCCGGGAGCTCATTCCACCACTGCGGTGCCAGAACCGTGAAGAGTTGGGACTTGGAAGAGCGATGTTTGGCTGTTTTTAGTGAAGGCGGTACTTCATGTCTCCATCCACCAGGCCCGGGGAGTCCACGAAGGTGACCAGGCTGAAGCGCTTCTGCCGGGACGTGCAGACCTCGGTGCCCAGGTACTCGGACAGACCTAGTGGGCAGAGGAACGCAAGCAGGGGTCAAGAAGCATCTGTAGTGAGCACCGCACCATTAGCCCTGGTGAGACCGCTCTGATCTCCAATCATCTACCAAGGAGTTTGAGGTTTTTTTTATGTTTTGAAAGTACCAGCCATTTTCCGGATAGTTTTCAATGACGACTTCCCAGATGGTTCTGTGAAACTAACAAGCCATCTGGGCGCGTCATATTGCCATACTATGGGAGCTATGAGGGAAAACAATCGAATGCTCACCTTTGAATTCTTGCAGAGGTTTGAAGTGTGGGTAAAGATGCAGGGTGGCATTTCCCTAAAAAGAAACAAAGAATGTGCAAATCAATCAACAGTTGTTGGGGAGACTTTAGCTAAAAGCCACCTTCGTATACTCAGCACATTGGCACCACCGTTAGGTCACAAACCACACAGCAACCGTCCTGTTTGACATGCAGTCTGAATGAAACACATTACTGCTTATTAAGCTCACGGCAGCCTTCAAACTCAATTTACAAGCAGCAAGTTACGTGTTTCATTTTTTAAAGCAAAAAGCAATGGCCTAAGTCATGTATCATGTATTCTCATGTTATGCAATGTATATGAATATAATAAGGATCCACACATATTTACATTTACATTTACATTTAGGGCATTTGTCAGACGCTTTTATCCAAAGCGACTTACAAAGAGTACATTTGTTGAAGGAGAGGCAGCAATATATCACTGTGGTACCTGAAGATAAGAATAGAGCTGTTTTCGAGCATTCATATTTACGAGACGAATAGAACGGGTTTCATAATTGCCAAGTTGCCAGGATCTTGTGAGGACGGAGGCTGCCCAGACTTACAGTGAGAGACTCCCTCTTGCGCCCGCTGGTCACAAAGCTGAAGCCCTGGGTCTCGATCGCCACGCCAGTGCGCTGGATGTGCTCTTCTACATACCTGAGGAAGAGGTGTTCATGGATGTCAATGATATAACACTCATTATAACACGTGTTACAATTGCAAACGTAGGTACTACAGTTACTTTTGTGCTGCATATTGAACTACAAATCCCATAGGCCTACGTACTGACAATTGTCAGTGGCCACTGTTCAGCTCCATGTACTATAAATGAACCAACCAAGCACAAGCTTCATACAGATTACTATTAGATACAGATTAAGTAGGCTATTATACTGATACCATAGTCACCATTTCCCCTCAAAAAGATCCTTCCACTACTTTACCATTGACAATGCTAGGTTTCCTGGCCTTTGCTTATATTCTATGAGTGTTGTGTACCAGTTGATAAATGAGCTTTTCCCAGCTGAGTGGTTTCCCATCAACATCACAGTGATCTTCTTCCTGGGAGGCAGCAGGGTGACGCCAACAGACTGGGCCACAGTGATCAGCCCTGGGGTGCAAAAGAGAGGAGGAGGAGGAGGAGGTTATGATTCATTCATCGGGTTTCCTAGTACTTGCTCAATGTTTGTGGGGGAACAGACCACGATCCATGCGGCCTCATTCATAGAAACGAAGTGGTTACGAGTTACAACAAGGCGTTAACTCAATAATCTGACGTGTGTGTGAGCGCATCTACCGTGACTAGATCCATGGGGGATGACGAAAATTGTTGTGTTTATGTTTTGTTCACCATTCATTCAAAAACGAACGCAAACGTGCGATCGACGCCACGTATTGAACGTCAGTCATCCTACCGGGGTGTGTGTGTGTGTGTGTGTGTTGTGTGTGTGTGTGTGTGTGTGTGTGTGTGTGTGTGTGTGTGCCAGCTCACCACTCTCAGGGTCTGTGTACAGTTGATGACAGTCCCGCAGGATGCGCTCATCGCACGACACGCTGCCCGATATCGAGTCGGCGTTCGCGGCACTTCGGCTCTTAACCTTCCCAGACATCGTGGATCAATAACAATAATTCGAAAGGCAAAAAAAATAAAAAAGCCGGTTCAGGAAACAGCAGGACAGTAGAGCAGCAGAAGCCGATGCCGTTTGAATCAACCCCGGTCGCGCCCGTGACGTCGTTAGGCCACGTCGCCAACAAGTGGTGTGGATTTCGGCAGGCGTCTGGGTAATGTAGTTTGTAGTTTGACTGACGGGCCCGATTTATGTAAACTACAACCATTGGCTACAATCCAACTAGGTTATGGGCGTTCTTATACAACAGCATAATAGGCGTGAACTCTAAACTACACCTTTATACTACTACTACTACTACTATGTCGTGCATCTGTCGCTTCAAAGTATATGTACAGGTCAAAATAAATCAAGGGTTACAACTTTGATCATGCATGGCTTCTATGTGTGAAACTAGAAGGCCCCTTGAAATGAATAAATGTGGTCAGTGAGTTCACATTCCAGTCCTTCTATGGGCGGTGTGTGTAGGTGCTTTCACACACCTCACAATCAAGAAAGCAAAATGGAAACTGGAATCACACTAAAAGGGCAGATGATAAATCACATGACTGGATTGTTTGTTTTAAAAACAGCCCAACTGCAACACAAACTGTCAAAAAAGATTTTTATAACCTTTATTTAATGTCTTTCACAAGAGCACCCTGGTCAAGCCAGACAGCAGCACAATTAACATGGCTGCAGACAATACACATAACAATCCATACATACATTGTATAACTTTGCTTTACTTTACCCTGCAAATGATGGATTGATTGATTGATGATTGAAGCTCAAGATAGATAAACTGGGAAGTCCAGTCCTTGATGGTCGAAGGGGTTGATGGTCGATCATCATCATTATTATTAATGAATTAGATGCTCCAGAATTTGCAAGCAGGGCGTTGGCATCCTTGTGGTGAAGTCATCTCGCCCCATATCAAATAGGAGAACATTAGCCAAACGTTGCTATTTAAAAATCAATAAGGAACCCGACACCAAATATATGGGGACGCTTGTCTGGGAATATGAGAAGCTTATCGAACCATCGCGCAAATAAGCAATCCTACTGCAAAACCATAATGCAAAATGTAAACTGTTATGACCAGGCTTGTTAATAGTTGGCCAACTACAGTTAGCAGTGGACTTCCCAGCTGTATGGTTTGTTTTTCTGTCTTTCTGTCTTTTGTTCCCTTTGGTTTGATGTGCAATATTGTATTATTGGTTTTTCTACATTGCATTTGTTGTGTTATAATAGAATATACTAGCATAGTGGTCAGGTTATCTCAATAGCGTTCATAAGCCGGCATGAACTCCTTCCACCTGTGGCACCTCAGAGATGAGTGAGTAATGTGATAAGGCTTCATTATGAATAATCGTGACTAGTCAACTACTTGAGGCACATACATGAGATGGCACTTATTCCCCATCTAACCCATTAACCTGCCTATATACAGTATGATGACGTCTTCAATCTTTCCTTCATGCTATATCAATACACTTTGGTGTAGTCTCCTCGGTTACCAGTGTGCGTGTCGCTCCTTGGCGACCATTTCCAGGATGTGGGAATGACTCGCGTAGAGGGGGAATGACGAGTCGATGTCGACCCAGGTGACTTCTCCGGCGTCGTCACCGGCTTGCAGTGGCAGCTTGCTCACGCTGTTGCCTAAGGCAACAACACGGAGGGTTGGCTTCACTCTGTATACATGCTGATGACGACGTCTCCTGGGAAACGGACAGTGTTGAACAAGAACAATGTGGGTTTTTAAGTACCTGTTTCATCATGGAAGTTGACGGCGACCGTCTCCATCCAGGCATTGTCTGTGTTTCTGGGGTCGTCCACGTAGCCCTTATAAACCTTCATCAGAAGACCAGGAAGATTTAACCAAATGTTAAGGTTAAACTGGATGAGGCATCTGTGTGTGTGTGTGTCTGCGAACCCTAGCACTAACTTGCGTGTTTGTACGTCTTGGCATTATTAATAGTACTTAGCATTGTTTAGCATATTGTATGTTCTTAGATGTTGGTAATGCTCAGAATGGCACTTCTGCTCTTATCCCAGCTATTATGCAGGCAACCTAGCAATTATGAAACTCGTTCTATTAACCTTTCCATTATGAATGCGTGAAACCTTTTCTATTCTTATCTTTATGTACCACAGTGATATATTGCTGCCTCTCCTTCAACAAATGTACTCTTGTAAGTCGCTTTGGATAAAAGCGTCTGCCAAATGCCCTAAATGTAAATGTATAGATGTATACAACAATTTCTTTCCTCTATATGCCTCTGCCAAACATATTTACACACATTTTGTTAAGCATAAATTCATGGGTCCGCTGGTAAAACTACTAAAGACCCTCGTACCAACCTGATACCCTGCCGATTTGAAGAGCTCAGTGATGTGTTCGTGGGTCTTCGCCCGCTCTGCCGCTGGGAGGGTCAGAGAGTTTAGCGCTTCCTCAGAGAATTCCCTCTGCAGGGTGAGGGACACCATCTCTCCTTGGTCTACCATACCCTGCCATGCAGCAACACATGCATAAAGTATGAAAACATTAAATTAACCAACAACATTAATGGTGCATTCACGATAAGTTTCAAGTTTCAAGTATTTTATTGTCACTTCACAATTTACACGTGAGTATAAGCAGTGAGTGAAAAACTTTTTGTGCAAAACGCCCGACAGCCGACAGTAATTATAAAGGAATACAAAATAGAAATAGAACTATAAATAGAATTTCTATGTAAAATAAGTAAATGATGTAAAATAAGTAAATGATATAGCATGCAACATCACGTTGTTCAATGTCCAATGGTCAAATGAAAGCCAAAATTTATACAGCGATGTATTAAACGGTCACTGTTCATTGTCATGTCAATGTACATATTCCGACAGAGAAGTAGAAAAACAAAGAATGGCGTACCCCAGGAATAGCCCATTCCCCACAATCCTTCCTCTTGATGGAGATAAACTGCAGGACTGGCCGTTGGGACACTGGGTGGGTTAGCTTTTGCCCTTTAGAGTCTACTTTCCATCTGCAGGTGGGAGGGAGTCACAATCGGAGCGCTGTACTCAGAATCCAATGCCATTGGGATTTGCACAACCATTGTGATGTTACAAGATTTGAATGAATGCAAAGTTGCAGAATACTCCAAGATATGGATATGGTTACAAGATATGGTTGGTTACATTACATGTAAAATGGTAAATGGACCGCATTTATTATGTAGCACTTTTCTGATCTATGGCTCACTCAAAGAAAACTTTTCAATCTGTGCCTCACATGCACCCATTCATACACCAACGGCGGTGTCAACCATACCAATAGCCAACCACGATACGGCAACCAATAGCCAGAGTCATTTTATTATTTTATTTTAACAACTCTTTAAGACATTTACTGTGGAAATGTTCAAAATGTTCAAAATATTTCTAATTAAAAAGCCTCACTTTACAAACTGACTTGTAAAATACTGACAGCATAACATCACAATGAAATGCTATTTCATTGAGCATGGGTCTGTGATTTTTCTATTTAACACACCCGTCTCTATAAGGTCCATTTGTCCAATAGCAATTGCCGAAAATTACCTTGTGACTATTGGATCCGCAGCGTGATTGGGTCCCCAGCGTCCCAGCAAACCTCTCTCGGCCAGCCCTGTGCGTCCGCGTGGGTTCCTTGGACAACAATTAATGATAGCGGTTCAGTCACACACGGACCCAGGTGTGTGGAGACAACATGTTGTCCTGTGGTCCGTGGAGCAGCAACACTTACAGAGGCTTCCCCTGCACCACCTTATAGTCTCCCAGGAAGCTTGTTCTGTCAACACCCCCGTCCACAGAGTTGAATCGAGGGGTAAATTTACTGTATCACAAACCACAAGAACGCACAGGTCAAAACTAAGATAACACAATGCTTGGCCTGTTTTCAAGTTAGTTCTGGGTCAATTGATAATATCAATTATATTCATTAAGATGAATCATATCAAATATGTCAGGTAACGTGTTACATATGTGCATTATGGGAGAATATTATACAATGGAATTTGTTAATAAAAGCATTTCATACTTGTGCCATGTTGACCAAGCATGGAGCATTATGACAAGATCAAATCAGAGAAATACATTTGCAATCGATACATAACTCCAAGAATCGATCACTATCCCCTTTTAATTGGACAGAGTCTTACCCTATATCTGGATCTGCCCATTTTGGGTTTTTGTTTACTTTGGCGTCGGTGTGGTGGACTGGACTGTACTGAACCCAGACCTGGCTCCAATCCACCTTTTCATCCGGCACCGGGAAGCGCTTGATTTGAGACCCCGGGTACGTTTGGCATCTGGACTTCAGATGTGGTTGTGGTGGTGCCACAGAAGATGACATCATTCTCAATGTGTTGGAGTATGGCTTATTAACACATTCAGTGGTGGATCGGCTGTTAATGAATGACAGAGCAGAAGATGAGGAAAGCTTGTAGGACAAGAGGAGAGAGGTAGAATTAAGAAAGGCCAGATGTTGTACATGGTCCTCATCACCAGCTGAAGTCTGACACTTACAACTAGGGGTCGACCGATCCGATATTCATCATTTTTCCAATTATTAGTCGTTATTTTGTATGATCTGATTGCCGATTGAATGAAAAAAAGGGGAGACACGTGGGAAAGAGCACCGCAGAGTGAGATGCATCGCTGAGAGAGAGGCTGCATGTTTTTATTTATTTTTACTTTATTTATTCATTTTTACAGGAAGAAAACCTTTAGGGAGCTATTTAGTTAATTATTTATTTTAAATTTCAGTTCAGTTTATAAGAAATGTACGGAGCCCCCCTCGGGTCACATGATAAAAAAAAACAACGATGTGTAAATCCGTGCGAACGGTTTAGTAAACCATTCCCTTGGATTAGCAAATCGTGCGCACGGTTTACTAACTCGTTCCCTCGGATTCGTAAATCGTGCGCACGGTTTACTAACTCGTTCCCTCGGATTCGGAAATCCGTGTGCATGGTTTACTAAATCGTTCCCTCGGATTCGGAAATCGTGCGCACGGATTCGTAATCCACATGCCCTCTTCTGTTCTTCGGCGAATGCACCTGCCTTGCGTGGACCGTGGTGACCACTTCTTCTCAGTAAATCCAATTAATCTACATTTACGGGCAGATTTAACGATAGAGAAATCAGTGATATTGAGTAAACCGTGCGCACGATTTACGAATCCGAGGGAACGAGTTAGTAAACCGTGCGCACGATTTGCTAATCCGAGGGAACGGTTTACGAAACCGTTCGCACGGATTTACACATCGTTATTTTTTTTAACATGTGACCCGAGTGGGGCTCCGTAGAAATGTGCTAGGAGCTCCCTGCACTTTATTTTTCAAAAAATTATGTTGAAATGCTCTGTTTTCCAGCATTTAATTAAACATTAAAGGCATTTAAAGGATGCTTTGTGTTGGAGCTTGTGTTACTGTGAATCATTTTGACACTAAAATGTTCATTTTTACTGCAAAAGCATATCGGCTATCGATCCTCTTGATTACCAATAATCGGTATCGGTATCGGCCCAGAAAAAAACCATATCGGTCGACCCCTACTTACAACCTTGTGGCGGAAGACACCTCACACCAATCACACGTACAGACAGTCTTATGTTGTTCTGTAATAAGCCCAGAAGATCTCATCTGTACAAAATGGTTGCATGTAAATTCGTTTGTAGGGAACACGATCCTCCTGCTATTGATCTATTGCCATTGATCTTACTCGCCTGCGCATTGGTCACGTGTCAGGTCATAAAACATGACCAGAACAAGGCGAAATACTGAGTCACACGTTCCAATTTTAGAACTACAATTAATATTGTTACAACTAGTTATTATTATTATTATTGCTATTATTATTATTATTATTATTATTATTATTATTGTCCGCCGGCCTCTCAGTTTCCATTCCCCAGATCAGCTCGCGAAACTGTCAGATTTGAAAGTAATGTAAGAGTATGAGCTACTATTACGTCAATTAGGCAATTTGGTATATACCTGCTTTCTGGTTGGCAAACGGCGTACGGCAATCCTAAAATAGTAAACGCTAGTCGAAGCTTCCCGGTCCAATTGTGTTTGAGACTACGTCGTATCATCCCTTAGACAGAGTAATAAGCACTCAGCAGCACCAGCGCCACACTACAACAATACTACTACAATGTTACCACAGCAACCCGGAAGCAGAGCGCAGAGGCTGCAGTGACAAAGGGGCGTGGTCTGTTCCAGTCGCGTGTTGCTGCCTGCCCATCGCTGCCCGCAGTTATACAATCTGTGTTATATTCCCTTTTGACTGGCGTGCGTTCTGTTGGCAATCAATCGTCCATTTAGTTGAGTAGTAGATGAACCAAATATAAAACACGATGCGTGTGTGTCGCGTGTGTGCTCATCGACAAGAAATGAAGCTTAGTTGAGCTTATTGAAACATTGACTATTGTTATCGTCTTGGAAAAATACTCGACTCATCCTCTTCAACTTTGATGCATCAGGGATGAACATGACCATTGAATGTACAATGCCCACAAATTAACCCTCTCGTGGGCACATTAACTAGGAAGTCGTGATTGATCGACAGAAAGGGCGGGGACGTGTTGTGGAGAGGAAACATACTATTAATATTGTCATTTTCCCACACAAAATACTCAACATCAAATCACAGCGATACATGGAAATGATCATATAATTACATTATAAAGACGCTCCTCCGCTACGGTGTCAGTGTAACACATTTGGGCACGCCCACTCGTGGATGCTGCGTGTTTGTTTTATTGGCGGCGCGTGTTTTTCACTCCGCAGCGAGGTTGTTGCGGCGGTGCTTATCCCTTCAAAAGTGGGGACCATTGCCGATAACTCCGCCCCCTCCCAGATCAATCGGCCGCCCGTGTTAAACAAAACGAACGCGACTTTTTACTACCATAGTTTGGCACGCGCATTTTACGCTCAGTGTGATCAAATCCGCGCTGCTGGGCGAAATCCGTTTACACTGGAGTGGCAGCACAGGGCCCTGATTGACTCGCGGTTTTTTTATACGTTAACATTTGTCAGCCGATAAAACCGACACACGAGACGACACTCGACTGAATCTATCGACGGGAGAAGAAAAAAAACCAAACCAAACCAAACCAAACAAAACACAAGCGACTCATTTTGTGAGAGCGGAACCATGGCGGAGCACTCGAGCAGCACTGCGGCGGCGGTCGGAGCCACCGCGGGCTCCACTGGCGGCGCTGCCGTGGCGGCGGGCGCTGCTGCTGTCGCTGCTGCGGCGGCGGCGGCGGCGCACGACGGCTGCCACGGAGCCGCGGGGTCCAAGGGCGCCTCGGAACTGGTCAAGGGGCAGGCGTTCGACGTGGGCCCCCGCTACACCAACCTCTCGTACATCGGGGAGGGCGCGTACGGGATGGTCTGGTAAGGGTTTATTTTATTTTTTTAAATGTATTTTATTTTGTGTTTATTGTGCTGTACTTGTCTTTCTAAGAACAGCATCATGGTCATGGTTAAATCCACCGGCGAGCGAGCGAGCACTCGAGGTGTTGCGAGTCTTGTTTTGACGGGGGGGGCTAAAAATGAGCTGTCACGGTCAGCCCGTAATACAATACAAGCGTGTAGTACGACGTGGATGCAGTCTGCACCGAGGAAAAAAAAATGTCTTCTGCCAAACCCGCTGAAGGAAACATGTTGGAAGCTAAGCCCGTGGTTTAATGTGTTTAGCTGCTATAAGCTACAGGCGTGGCTATGAGCTTGCAAAAACATACAGGAAACAAGGGAGGGGGGGGGGGTCGGTTGCGCAGGAGCTAGCTGGCTGGCTGGCTATCGTAGAGTAGACTAGACTAGAGTAGAGTGAGGAGGAGGAAACTTGCTCCAAATCTACATCTGACAACTATAATAAAGCTTTCTATATATGAGCCACATTTCCTGCCCAGGAGTGTCTTTCATCATGTGTGTGTGTGTGTGTGTGTGTGTGTGTGTCGCCCCCAGTTGACGTGACGTGACTTTTGGTCGATGCAGCGCATTCGGTTGCCTGCGGATCAGTAATTTGTCCGTCGAGTCTCTCTCTCTATCTCTCTCTCTCTCTCTCTCTCTCTCTCTCTCTCTCTCTCTCTCTCCTCTCTCTCTCTCTCTCTCTCGTTATCGTAATTCGTCATCTACATACGGCATTGTTCGGACGTGTTGGGAGGGAGGCAGGCCTGTTGCACTTGTTAACGCTGTCAACTCGGTCAGGCCCGGGCGGCCCCGATAAGATCTGATGGCCCAAGCAAAGTGCATGCACCGCAGCAGGGCCACGCCACCTGCATTACGGTGTTACTATAAGCACTTGTTTAGGGCTGTCATCACGTCTCAAAACCACGAATCACACCCTCTGCACTTTCCCTAGCTCAGAGCAACCCTTTGGATCTGGCTACCCGTGCATCAGTTGTTGTTGTTGTTGTTGTTTTAATAACGAAAGAAAAAAAGGTGTGTTCACATCGTTGAAAGGCCACACACACACCGTCACCGGGCTATCTACAATTTGTATTTGGGTGTAGGCTAGCTAGGTCATAGCAGGTTGCAGGAACAACTTGGCTATGATCGTATTAAAACACCTAAAAAAAATACACCATTTGTGAGTGTCTCAATGTATTGCTTCACTATTTAACCATAGGTTGACTTATAATTAAACATAGATTTCAAACTAAACGTAGATTTTGATTTGTTTCATACATTATTTTAGTAGTCATGTGTGCTCCAGTACACTGGTTCTGGAAAATAGAAATGAAAACCCTGCAGTGCTCTCTGACTTAAGCCAAGTATTAGCCCAAGTTTTCCCCTGCTATTACGGGCACGGTGGTGGCGGCGGCTAGCGCAGTGTGTAACCTGACCACCTCCTCTTGTTCTGTCTCCCCCCTCTCCTCCCCTCTCCCCTCTCCCCTCCCTTCCCTGGGTGCACTCTGCTGCCCATCCTCGCCCCCCACCCTAGCTCTGCCATGGACAATGTGACGACCCAGCGCGTGGCCATCAAGAAGATCAGCCCCTTCGAGCACCAGACGTACTGCCAGCGCACGCTCCGCGAGATCAAGATCTTGCTGCGGTTCCACCATGAGAACATCATCGGCATCAACGACATCCTCCGCGCCCGCGCCTGGAGTGCATGAGAGATGTGTATCCTTCCTTTTTACAGTACAATTGTGTGTGTGTGTGTGTGTGTTCCCCCCCCCCGTGTCCTCCCTCCATCCTCTGGAGTGAAGGCGAAATGCCCAGTGGAGGGGGGGGGGGTGTTTTTTTCAAGGCTTTTCTATCCAATTTTCCCACATATGTATTTTTAGAGTAGTCACTCACTTTTATGTTACGTTATTCTGTGGGTGAAAACGGTGGCACCGGGGTGTTACTCACCATGCTGGACGATGTTTAGTCAGCATTTTTATTTTTTTTATTTTTGCAATACTTGACTGACACCCTCACCCCACACACACTGGAAAGTATGCTGCTGTTAAATTCTCTTTTTCACTTACCAGTGCAGTGCAATGAAACCCAGCCGATGGTGATGGTTTGATAATCCAGTTTGCAGTAGTAATACACCTGGTGCTGGTCCGACTAGCAGGAAGCTGATAAAACCAGCTCTACTTCATATCAGTCCCGAGTACACTGGCTGGCAGCAACAGAAATCTTTCTCTACTAATCTTTCTCTACTAACAGAAAATACACTTGCAGCTCAATCACACGGGATGCATGCTTGAATTGCATTGGCTGTGGACTCTCGAGATAAGTCTTCATCAAATGCATCCGCAATATACTTGTATACCAGTGACATTTCTAATGCAAACTAGTCATTTGGTCTACCATGGACGGTTTTATGCTGCGGCTCCAGAACTAATCTGGAGCCGCAGCATCCGTCCTCGACCTCCAGTGCTAATGCATCTTCACCATGTCTTCCTTTTAAAAGCCGAACACTGGGCAGACCATAAAACTAAGTCTGATGCCTAATGCCTACTCCACCAAGGGCCATACTTATAATAACCAATATGTATCAATCATTATACAAATCCACCATCTCATATCTATCCAGATGGAGATGATGAGACTTTACATTTGAAAGTGTGTACGTGCGTGTGCGTACATGTGTTGCTATTGTATTACCACGCTATTACTATATATATATACATACACAGTATATACAGAGACACACAAAGTAACACGCACAGAGACGTGTGTTACTGAATGGATCTGCATATGGGAACAGAACATTCTTAGCATTAGCGCCCTTGGCCACCAGTAGCCTAACACCATGGTAGTTCTGAGGTCCAGTCCAGGAAGCAGGACGGATGACCCCGCTGGCTCCTTATCTTCTCTCCTTGGCTGTCGATGCCTCGCTGCCATAAATCAGCCTGACTGCCTGCTGGCCTCCACCATGCCCCTCCCATGTTTGTTTGTTTGTTTGCCTTGACCACGCCCCCCCAGCTACATTGTGCAGACCCTGATGGAGACAGACCTGTACAAGCTGCTGAAGACCCAGAAGCTGAGCAACGACCACATCTGCTACTTCCTCTACCAGATCCTGCGCGGCCTCAAGTACATCCACTCCGCCAACGTGCTGCACCGCGACCTGAAGCCCTCCAACCTGCTCATTAACACCACCTGTGACCTGAAGGTTGGCCACACCCACAGCACACATGCACGCACACACACAAAGATTGATTTCATGTCTGATGGGTTTAATGTAGAAACTTAGTGGGGGGGAATTCCACTTTACAACTTTCTAACTTCTTGGGTCTGTTGAGTGCACCCCAGACTGTTTTTATGATGCTTGCTTCAATATTTAGATATTTGATACCCATGTGCGCAAAAGTATGAAAACGATGAAAATGTGCTTTCTAGGCAAGTTTAACCGGGTCAATATAACAACCGGGTAAGCACCTCATTGTCATTACACCGATGTAGCAACATTAGAGTGACAGGAACAGGAAGTTACTTTACCCTGCTATACTGACAATCTGTGAAAAGGGTCTATAAGAAATGCAAAATGGATTGCATTTATATTGCACTTTTATCCAATACACAATGATGTTCTCACTCATACACCGACGGCGGTGCCAACCATGCAAGGTAACAACCAACACGTCAGGAGCAGTTAGGCTTAGGCGTCTTGCTCAGGGACACCTCGACACTCGGCTAGGCGGAGCCAGGGGATCGAACCAGCAATCTCCCGGTTGCCAGACAACCTCCTGAGCTACTGCCGCCCCCTTTTTAAAATGCATTTCTCTTTAATAATAACCATTTTCTGATTCATTTCAACAAGGGCTTTGATTTAAAACAAATCTCAATTTAAGCTGGTTAACAGGTATACAAGGTATATCTAGATACATCACAACACAACAACTGAAATATACTACAAGTTTGCATTCAGTTAATCAATGTAAATATATATTTCTTTATGTTTCCAAGGAATCATGCCAAAACAAAATTGAATTGACCTATAAAAAGACAAAACAAGGAAATATTCTTTGTTTTTTATTTTTGGGGGGTTGGGGGGGGGTTGGGGGGGCTGTGGGTGAGGCGGGGGATGTCTCTAGGCAGGATTACAGACGAGGTCCCTGCATTGGGCAATTTCCAACCAGGGCAACTCTTCTGCGATGACTTGCAACACAAACAGGATGCTGGCTGCACGGCAGATGGCATGTAGTTGTCATATTGCGCCGAGGCCCAAGAGGCATCTGTGGAATGTTGTATCCGGGTGATGGATTGAGTGCAGTACACCACCTCGTACCGCCAGCCTCTGCCCTGCAAGACATTGTGTCGGCTCCTTTAAAACGTAGCATTATGTCGATGCCATAAACACAAATTCAATTCAGTGCCCAGTTCATGCCATGAGATTATTTATTATTTTATCGTGGGTATGTTTGTGCGCACACACACATGCCAGCCTTGTAAATAGGAAACAGCCATTTAGCGTTCTGTGGCAAAGTGCTTGTTGGCAGCAGGTATGGCTGGCTCCTGCGACGTCTAGGTCCCACAGTGCGCAGAATCACGCTAACGAGAGGTCCTGGGATTAGCAGAATCAGGAATCACTGCAATCAGGAATCACTGGATTCAGGCGGCCAGGAGGGCTTTTCTCTGCATTCCACTCACAAAGAAACATTTATTTTCTCGGAAAGGGTCCACCACACACGAGTGAAGTTCCTTCCTTCATGCAGCATTGTTGGAATGTATCGTAACCTATGTGGATAAACTCGCAGGTTTTAATTCAACACTGGTATTTGTACCCGTGTTGCGTTGCCTACTAGAATGTCGAGAATGTAGCGAGGGGAAACGTGACAGAGTTGTGCACCGCTGTGTGTCCGCTAGCAACCCAGATGCTGGTTTCTTTTACATTTCGTGGTATTTTGTAGCACGGCGAGCGTCGATGGTCCAGCTGCCGAGCACAAACACGGGGGTGTACACATTCTGGCTGGTTCGAGTCCTCGACGCAGTAGTAAAACGCAAATTATTTAACAAATTGTATTTCTCAATGTACAAGAGTCCATTGAAAGATGTATAAGTAGACTGTATATGACAGAAAACCGCAGGGTAATATTTCGGGGGGGGGGGGGGTTCAGACTGATTAGTTGGACACAGCTACTGCGCAGCCAGCTAACGCGCTAGCCTTTTTTTGACACCACTGCATAAGTGTTCTTCAAACAGCGCCCTGTCGAATAGTATCCATCTCCAGAGCTGGCAAAGCACAGCTCTCTCTCGCTCTTTCTCTCTCTCTCTCTCTCTCTTTCTCTTTCTCTCTTCTCACCAGCGGTTGTATACAGAGGCTCTGTGTGCGGCTGCTAATGGACCTGTGTCTCTGTATTCACCGCAATTTGCTTCGGACAAAGGCGTCTCCCAAATGACTGAATGGTAGATGGAAATGTTTGGCACGACCGAACGGCATAATTAGCATCACAATTTTCCTATTGCTCCGCTGAACAAAACAAATTTGTCTGTTTGGTCCTGATGAGATGCGTTTGTGAAGTGTCTGTCTGATGGGTTGGGATTGGGTGTGGCTGACCCCTGACCCTGTCCGTCTCTCTCTGCTTTGCCGTCGCCAGATCTGTGACTTTGGCCTGGCGCGGATAGCTGACCCTGAGCACGACCACACAGGTTTCCTGACAGAGTATGTGGCCACGCGCTGGTACAGGGCCCCAGAGATCATGCTCAACTCTAAGGTACGTGTGTAACCAGTGTGTGTGTGTGGGGGGGTGGGAGTGGGAGTATGTGTGCCAGGGGATATATAGGACATTTAATATCTTGATGTATACGATACTGTTTATTGTTATATAGCATGGTAATTGAATACATCGTCTATATAAAATAATCGCATATTATTGTATACTCGTGTGTGAATTAAGTGAATGAAAATATTTCTGTCGGGTAAGTTCAGAAAATTCACTTTACTTGCAGCCTTTAAAACCAGGAAAAACGACACTTATGCCAGTTCACAATATGTTGCATTGATCACCACCACCCCCCTTCCATCTCTACCAGGGCTATTCCAAGTCCATTGACATCTGGTCGGTTGGCTGCATCCTGGCCGAAATGCTGTCCAACAGGCCCATCTTCCCGGGGAAACACTACTTGGACCAGCTGAACCACATACTGGGTGAGGGAACATGCGCACACACACACACACACTAGTGTTGTCACGATAATGGAATTTCTAACTTCGATATGATACCTTAAAGTATCGATATTCTATACCATTTTTGATACCACAGGGAAAAATTGACAACATTGAGGGCATAACAGTTAAGATTTTTATTAAAGATAACAGGGCTATAACTTGACAACAGCAGAATGACTCTAGTAAACAATAATTAAAACTTTTTTTGCATTTGTGAAAACAATAAGCACACATTCAAAAGGCACTAAAGTGCAAGTAAAAAAACAGTGCAATCTTACGCATTTTCAAGCAACAAATTCTTCTTCTTGAGGTCGTGCACTTATTCAAAAGCCTCCGACTAATCACACATTAAAAGGTGCAAGTAAAAAAAAACAGTGCAATCTTATGCATTTTCAAGTAACAAATGAAACAATACTCTTCTTGAGGTAGTGCACTTATTCAATTAAAAGGTAGCCAGCTAGCTAGCTAGCATAGTTCGTATTAGCTAGCTACAGTAGCTAGCTAACGTTAGCTAATAGCTGTAACAACGAGCGCCAATGATGTTATCAGCTGTCGATATTATGAGCTATCAGTAGCTAGCTAGCTAGATAAGATAAGTTAATAGTTTACTGGGCCATTGTGTTGAATGCTTCAGTGATGTTGAAAGGGGAGCTGTCACCAACCTCCCTACATTCTGTATAGAGATCCGCGTGTCGGTCCTTCAAATTTGTTGTGTTTGCACCTTTCGTTGCCACTGCTCTGTAACAACACTTGCAAATGGGCTTCGTGGCATCTTTAGCTTTTCCTTCGTCGTTTACTTGGAACCCGAAGTACTTCCAAACAGAAGTACTTCCAAACAGCACTTCTGATGTTTTCTTTATCCACAAGTTGTGGAGGCTCTGCCATCTTTGGCGTGAATGAGAGGATTTGTTGACAAGACAGGTCTGTGAGGGGGAGGGGGAGGAGCGTGTGTGCGTGCGTGTGTGTGTGTGTGTGTGTATCAACAACTTGCTGTAGGAGAGAAGACAGAGCGAGAAAGCCAGCTGTTATCGATAGTGCAGAAAGTATCGATATTGCGGGAAATGAGTATTGAAACTGTTTTAAATATTCAGGATCGATATGTATCGAAAAATTGCTTATGATTTTTTTTTTTTTTTTTTTAGAACACTAACACACACTACAGAGCCCACCTTTTGTCCTACCTGTGCATGTTCACTGTGACGGTGTGTTCCGGCTCCGTAACATTGCCCCTGCTCTGATAAACAGAGAAAATACAGTATCTGTACAGCATCACAATGCAAAAAAACCCCACAAATAAACAATAAGTATAAATGGTCCATTCATTCAATGCAATGGATTTTGCTCCAATGTCCAACATAGACTTGCTGGCTGCGGTGGAGGAGTTGATCTGCGCTTAGAGCTGCACTCTTTGTGTGTTGTTTTCCCCAAGCATTGTATATAATTACAGATGCTGTCTCATTGTCCATTTTGTCAGCAATTCAATTCAATCAAATTGCCCCTAAATTGCATACTCTGTTTGTCTCGCTAACAAGACAAACAGAGCTCGGAGAAACCAACCCGACGTGGAGGATTACTATGATGACGACCACATACTGGGGTTCAGAATGAATGTCACTTGACAAGGGGTGGAACGTTTGTAAATCTCCTTCCTCCCTCCCTCTCCCCCCCCCACCCCCCAAGGCATCCTGGGCTCCCCCTCCCAAGAGGACCTGAACTGCATCATCAACACGAAGGCGCGGAACTACCTGCAGTCCCTGCCCGAGAAGCCCAAGGTGCCCTGGGACAAGCTCTTCCCCAGGGCCGACGGAAAGGGTACGACCACCGCCGCCGCCGACTCCGCCTCCTCCCTACCATGCCCACACCTGCTGGTGTTGGTGGTGGTAGCAGTAGTAGCAGCGGTCGGCCTGTAGGAGGAGCCAGAGCCACTCCAACCTCACTCACCTCCTCTATCCCGGTGTTGGGGTTTGCAGAGGGGTACTCGGAACATGAAAATGAAAACGTTTTAATATTGGTTATGAACAATTTTACTGTAGTTCCATCTTAAGATAATGAATGAGTACCGCCTTAACACCTGCTGTAAATCTTTCCAATCAGAGCACATCATGTTTGTTTACTACAACTTTAAAGGGGTTCTGGGTGGGCACGTTCATGAGCGTAGTTTTCTCTGGGAACGGCCGTTCTAGAGGTATGAGGCAGACGCAGCAGCAGGCATGGTCTGTAGTGTGTTCTCACACTCCAGCCGTGACGTGACGACGGGTCAAACCAATCCCAACACGTCTGATCGGCAGAGGCTTGTCGAACGCGGCGGATTGTTAACAGATAAGTTGAGTTGTCATCGCTGTTGCATGGGAGCAGCGCTTCCCCACCTCGGGCCTCACATGACACGCGAGGTCACAGGATATGATGATGCTGACTTATAACTCGTAATGTGTGTCACCCACGCGTTTACTACCGGTAGCCACTTGGGGTTAGTGTTTTTTTTTTCTACCTAAAAATGGGGCTGTCAAAAAGTTAGCAAGGCACTGGGTTAGTGTTGAGACTTGAGGCCCATCACCTCACCCCCCCCGTCACCACGTCTAAATGGACCATTCCAATATGCACGGTGATGTGGTTTCCCCCCGAAGGCATTTCAACCAATCGTCTGACGCAATACAAGAGCAACTCACAGGTTGTTGGTTTGGTAGTTGAACTTCATTTTGACATTGCTTTTTGTCGATTAACGCGGATTTGATCGCTGGCAAAAATATTGAATTATTGCAAGCTCGCTGTGATTGTAGTAGTGGCTTCGCCAACTGTTGAACCCGTTCATGTAGTTAAACGGCCATGCTGGTTGACAAACATGCATATCGTTCACTTTAATATGGCCAATGGTTCCACCCTTGTGGTTCTAAGAGATTTGTTATTGGTTCTGCACTTCCACTGACGTGCTGATCTGTCTCCCCCCCCCCCCAAAAACAGCTCTGGACCTGCTGGGTCGCATGTTGACCTTTAACCCCAACAAGCGCATCAGCGTGGAGGAGGCCCTGGCCCACCCGTACCTGGAGCAGTACTACGACCCCACGGATGAGGTACACACACACATACACACAGACACGGAGAAAGAGAGAGAGGGAGCGTAGGTGACATCCCCCCCCCCAGCCCGGTCACCAGGGCTGCAGCCACACAAACATTGGCGGCGAGCCAACCTCTATCGCTCAGGTCGGGGCCGGTGAGAGATCTGCCCTGTTTGTTCTGAGAGGTGTGTTTGTCCCACGGCTGCCAGGCTTATTTAATCTGAAGGAGGAATGGACAAAAGGTGGGAGGGAGGGAGGGAGGGAGGGAGGGAGGCGGGCTGCACCTTTTTTGGCCAGGGGAGAATCAAAGAAATAAAAAAATATATACAGTGTGTATATATATATATATATATATATATATATATGTATATATAGTAAACCCACCAAATTCATTTTGCTGGCTCTGCTCCTTGCCCACCATATGGATGTATAGTCTGACGTGACGGGGGAGCAACTCGCTGTGCAACCCTTCTGCTCGGCCTGCCAATGTCCACAAAATGGCATGTGCTGCTGTCCAGGTTAATGTGTGTGTGTGTCCGTGTGTGTGTCCGATGGACCCCCATATATCAGCTCGGTTAAAGCAGTGCATTGTACTCCTGGCTGCTAACCTCCCTGCCCCCCCTATATACAAAACCCTGAGAACCATCAAACATGTCTCCTCCATCAATGGGACATGTGTTTTCAGGTGGACGTAAAACACACACACACACACACAAATCACACACACGCACACACACTCTCTTCTAAAGGACATTATTTTCTTTATCATGATCAGTGCTGCGGACTATCATGTCAACAGAAAGCCTGCAGCGATAAGTCACCATGGCAACACTACACCCCCCCCACCCCACCCCCTCAGCTCTGCAACAACCTACCACCCTATCTCATGCTCACACACTCTCACACGCAGATGGACACACACACTCACAGTTATAATGGCGTCCTCCGCACCGCACATTAGTGTAATGGTGCAATGAATATTTAATTAGCCATGTCTTCAATGAAAGTACATTAGGGGGATGCACATTTCCAAGGGGGGGGGGTGTGTGTGTGTGTGTGTGTGTGTGTGTGTGTGTGAGACGTGGTCATTGCGCGCACGTGTGTATTCTCACTGCGGCGTTGTGTGTGTGTGTGTGTGTGTGCGCGCGCGTGTGTGTTCTTGTTGCCTTCTGGTGTGTTGCCTGCTCTCACTGCGGCGTTGTCGGTGGGTGTGTGTGTGTCGCCCCCCGGTGGCGCGTGGTGGTGGTGCAGCCGGTGGCCGAGGAGCCGTTCACCTTCACCATGGAGCTGGACGACCTGCCCAAGGAGAAGCTGAAGGAGCTGATCTACGAGGAGACGGCCCGCTTCCAGGCCACCTACCAGGGCTCCTGAGGAACCGCAGGTACACACACACACAGCCACACACAGACGCACACGCACACTTCTACTGAGCCGGGGTAAAAAGTGTGCATGCATAACATCGTTATATATGAAGTGTAGTGCTTAAAATGAAAATTGTGATGCAAAAATAATCATTCCTACTAATGGTGAATCATATCACAATTGCAATATCTGTCAAAATAATTGCAATATGATTATATTATTTATATTTTTACCGCTCAGCTCTAATATGTCTAATCCACCTCGAAACAGCGCTGGGGTTGCTTTTCCCTCTTTAGACCACTAGGTGTCAGTACAGGGGCCTCCCAGCTGCATATTCTTGTGCGTGGAAAAAACAAGCCCATGAAAAACACAATGAACAAATGTTCTGTTCTCTAATGAGACCCGTTATCAAGACCCAAGATAGAAGGGAGAAAAACCGTGGCTTGGTAGTTGGATAGGTCCATGTTACCACAAGCCACAGATCTGCCAAAGTTGCATTGACACAATTTTCACAGGAAGAACACGGGTGTAAATAAAACCAAACTACCATTAAAATCAGGAGAACAGGTTTAAACATTTAAAGGGCTCCTAATATACCACCAGGTGTGAGCGTGATTAGCCATTACAAGCCATTTGCAAAAATGTCATGTGACTAAAATTGAAGTGGAGGGTGTCCACCTAGATGTACTAGTCAGCGTACATCTCCCACTTGTGATGTCACTTTGTCACCATGAATATGTGTCTCGTCATAATTTTGAAACCGCTTGTAGTGGCTAATCACGCTCGCACCTGGTGACAGGCCTCATCTGCTCTGTTCTGCACCCTTCCTCCTGTTCACGGACCCCCTCCCCCCCATCCCCATCCCGTTGTCTTTGTGTGTCCAGCGTTGCGGTCGAGTGGACAGCGCCGGGACGCGACCCCTGGCAACCCCCGCGACAAGACTCCAAACAACAAGTGACAAGATGAAACGATGACGACTACCACAAACAAACAAACAAACAAACAAAAAAAATCATGTAAAAAAACCAAAAAAAACCCACAAAACTGCATTCAGAAAACCATGAAAAAGAGGAAACCGACCGAGACGAACTCTTGACTGCTTTATCTATCCATTTCTACCGCAAAGAGAGCTAACATTGATAACATTTCGATTCTTTCTTCCTTTTTTTCCCCTTTCTTTCCTTCTTTCTGGTCGAGAGGCAGCGGGGGGGGTGAAGTGATTTGTATTTCACCCCGTCCCCCCGTCCCCGGTGGTGGACTCCTCTGCCGCCGCCATCTTGTCCCCACCCCTACACCCCAACCCCTCGGACCAAACCTCTCCTCTCCCCTCCCTCCTGTAACCCGACTCCGCCCCCTTCTACTAGTGTCGGTATGTTAAAAAAGTATAGGCTACTACTGTATTAACCAACACCATAACTCCCGTCTTGCGCTATGGGATTCATTCGCCTGGGGGAGGGGAAAGGAGGGGGTTAGAGAATTATTTGCAAGGGGGAGGTTGATGGGGGTGGGGGCAATTGATGGATGTGTCTGTATATATAAATATAAATATATATATTTAAGGGTTGGTGTTTTTTTGTGTGCGGGATGGGTGGCTTTTGTTTTCCGTTCCCGTTTTGTACGCTGTCCTTTGAACGTCTCGTCGTCGTCGATTAGTTTGAGATTTGTACGTTTCTTTTTCTCTCGAAAGTGTAATATTTTTGCGCGTCATTTCGCAAGCACTTGAGTTTGAGACAAACTTTCAGTGTTTTTACAGGCATGTTGACTGAGTTTTGTTGATAAAGGTTTTTTGTGTTTCTTTAGTTTTTTTGATTGTTTTTGTTCTCAAAAAGAAGTTCTATGATCATGTGAATGCATGCATTCCTGAAACTTAACCAAAGTGGCAGAGGGAGAGAGCGGCGAGTTGTCCGACACTTCTCGGGCTACTGTGGAACGGCTGGCGGGCAGGCTCGACATTTTTGTACTCCGAAATTCAACGCATTTCCTTAACTTGTACTGTTCTAACAAAACTACGAAAAACTAAAAGTTCCCGATGTTCCAATGACGCCAAGTAATTTAGAAACGGAAGAGCGAAACGCAAAAAAAAACAATCGGGAGGATGAGGAAAATCGTCACAACGACGGGGAAGGGTTTTGTCTAAAAAAAACTTAAAAAAAACTTGCACGGTGATACTCGGGCCCAGTGTTTCAGAACACACTTGTGATAACTCGCAGCCATTATTTTTTTAACCGACGTGAAACTCTGGACTGGGGTCTTTTTTGATGTGATGGCCGTTTTGCAGGGAACCAGAAGACTTGTGCAAAACAGTTTCTAGAGTAGCCTTTTTTGATGCAAGAGAGAACTAGTGTTGGATCAAGTTTAAGATTTAACAGTTTGTTTTTGTGTTATGATTTTTGTTTTTTGGTAATGATTAGTAACACCTTCACTCTAAAGACGTTGACCCGCCCTCCAAAAAACCAAAAAGAAAAACGGTTTGATTCAACACATTTTGGAGTTTGGAGCTACGATCTGTGTTGTTATGATTCTGCATCATCATGATCACCGCCACCGCGCCACTTCTCACAACATAACATGCACTTCTGTCCACATGATATCGCCCATATTTCTTTTTAGTTTTTTAATTTTAAACGTAACCATATCAAAAGCCACTCCGGTGCCTGTGCTGCCTCATCTTTCATTTCGATTTAAAGTGAGAGACGCCGGGGCAGATGTCTGGAGACGGCCACATCCCCCCCCCCGCGGTAATCAGATTGCTGCCCCTCCTCACCCAGACTCCATCCTGGAGTTAAGTGCATCTCTCATCCGCTACAGCAGCAGCAGCAGCGACTGCAGCCGCCACTACTTAGCATTCAAATGGGAGGCAGACATTGACTCGTTTTAACTTCATTGACTTCATATTTTGTCTGCTTTAAAAAAATAAAATAATAATTAAGCTTCCCCACATTGACTTTCAAACAGTCTCCAAAATCTTTTTTCCAAAAAAGCTTTCCATTCCCCGAGGGCCAGGGGGGAGGAGCCGTGTCTCTGGCTGTGGGTGTGGCCGTGGGCATGGCCCGGATATTGTTGACGCTTTTTGTTTATTTACAGTGCAGCTTAGTAACTCTCTGCCATATCTCGACGGATGATTATGCCACGTCTGATGCCACTTCTAGAGGAAGGGGGGAAACTAATCACTTATTTGAGGGCTGGTGATGGGTGTGTGTGTTTGAAGTAGTCAACTATTTTGTTTTGTGAATACTAAATTGAATTTTTGTCACTGCAAACTAAAGTTAGCCCCAAGCGAACAAAGGGTTGTCGATGGGTGGAGAGCACGTGGCCTGTCCCCCAGACATTTCTGCCACGACTCGGTTTATCGCGTTCATGTGAACCCCGTCACAACCCCCCGGCCCCTCCTCCTGTTGTAATTTTTCTATTTGTTAGCCATTGTACTTCTTTCTTGTGAAGAAAAAACAACAACAAAGAATCCTCCTTTTCTCAGACTTTGTAATTATTTTGGCATTCTGGGAAATGTATATATTTTTTGTTTTTCTTTGCGTGTAGTAGTTTGGTATAAGTGATGGATTTTCCTCACCGGGCGGGGGGGTGGGGGGGGGCATACACGGCGCATGCATGCAGCCATGTCTGTGCCCGTGGTGGGGCTGCTGGTGTCTGTTGCTGTGGCTTTCGTGTTTATTTCTCTCCAGCGTGTGGATGGACCGATGTCCGTGTGTGTCTGTCTCTCACTCTTTCCTCCTCCTCCTCACCGCCATGTTTTTTGTACATGTCTCCCCCCCCCCGCGCCCCGTCAGTGGTCATGCATGTGACCACTAGCTGGTACTCGAGGAATCCAGTGCTCTGTGAGGGGAGGCAAAGGTTCTTGGGAATTGACAACCCCATGTTAATTGTGACTCCTGCTTAACACGGACTGTGGGGAGGGGCTGCCCACCATGAGGTGTCAAACCATCGGCACTTGTGTCGTTGTTTTCTCCTCAGCACCCCCGCCCCCAGCCAGCCCCGATGACAAAAGAAAGTTTCACATTGATTCTAGAATAACATTCATTTTTAGAACAGTATTATAGGGCTATAATTTGATTCCCCATCATGGACCTGGTGGCGTACTATGGTCCATAGCCCTCTTAAAGCCATAGACCCCTGCCCACTCCCCCCCCCCTCCCTGTGTTCAGTGTGTTCACTCCATCAGTGTTGTTGACTCCGCCCCTTTACCCACCCTCCATTCCAACGCTCGCCACGCTTTACTCAAAGGGCTGTTCCCTCCCTCCCTCCCTCTGGAAAGCATATCACTGACTGCTGCCCACCAGCCTCCTCCTTTACAAAGCAACGACCCTCTGTTCATTGCCAGTCAGAGGTGTGTGTGTGTGTGTGTGTGTGTGTGTGTGTGTAATGGAGGTGGTTTGCACTCGACTGGTCCCGATCCCACGGCTCAATCAGCACACCTGCACTTTGCCTTTCCTCGCCACGTTTTCTCCTGGCTCGTTCCACCCCCGTTGGTGTGTGTGTGTGTGTGTGTGTGTGTGTGTGTGTGCGCACGTGTGCGTGTGTGTTCCTTTGTTGCGTCTGTCTTCAGATGTCTCTCTGTCTCTCTCGTACCATACTTCGTTACGCTTGGCCTCCGCCTCCACACATGTGGGCCGTTTGTGTTTGTGTGTGTGTGTGTGTGCGCTTTGTGGGGGAGTGTGTGTGTGTGTGTGTATGTGGGGGGGGGTGGGGGGGGAACTGTGTTGCTATGATGCTGACACACCGCGCCAAGGCTTTTTCAGGTGTGTGTTTCTCTGTGTCAGCTGGCCTCTGTCTGCTCCTAGTGTTTGTGTGTGCGCGTGTGTGTGCGCGTGTGCGTGCGTGCGTGTGTGTGCAACTGCATGAGTGTCTTTTTGTGGACTAACGCAGCTTTTAAGCGGACCCCAGGGGCTCCTACTGTCCGTCATGTCCACGGCCATGCATCTTACTGGTCAACGCTCTGAGATGGGGGGGGGGGGGTGGTGGTGGGGGACACACACACACACACACACACACACACACACACACACACACACACACACACACACACACACACACACACACACACACACACACACACACACACACACATATATATTTCAAAAGGCTTACCTGATGCAAGGTCTACTTCCTGGTGTGGGTTTTTAAACGTCTCTTCTTATTAATGCTATCGTTGGTGAGCTGTTGTCTTGTTTCTTTTTTCTTTTACACAAAAAGGGAGTTGCTAAAGTTGTATTATTTTTCTTTTGTTGTTTTAATGATTAGTTTTTATTTAGTTTCTCGTTTCTCTTATGGGTGTGTAATTATAATTGGCAATGTTTTCAATCTTTCTGGAATCAAATTTTATTTTTTTCTCTCCCTCTGGTCTTATAAGGAATTTTTATTCTAAGAGAATATGAATTGATTGTCAAAGAAATGAGTTCTAAAGGGTTATAGTCTGTATATTCTATGGTTATTATACATATATTAAATAAAAATGCTCATACTGTTATGACCGCCTGGAGTGAATTTTCTCTCAAACACACGTGCACACGAACGCACACGTGCACGGCAACACACATGCATGTGCACGACAACACATGCACACGAAAACACATGCGAACACACACGTGCACGAGAGCGCACAAGTGCATGTGCACGATAACACATGCACGCGAAACAACACACATGCCAACACACACGTGCACGAGAGCGCACACGTGCATGTGCACGATAACACATGCACGCGAACACACATGCGAACACACGCACATACATATGCACTCGAACACACACGTGCAACGATCCCTCACACTCTTGGGCAACGCTGTCTACAGTGTAGCCCAAAGTGCGTGAGATGTCTCATTTGCACGCTATGCTGAAAGTCTTGTTGCATTACTTCTGTACCGTTTCGAGGCATGTCCCAGCAGCGCCGCAGAGCACGCCACAACTAGGATGCTTGGAGTCACACCGACAAGGGCAGACGTTTCCCTCACAATCATCCATTATGCAAGAATTCCTCCCCCACGTGAGGAAGTAGAGACTTATCAGGGTGCCAAAGGCAACTTTAAATAAACAAGCTGATCATGACTAAATATACAGGGAAACTACACACTAGCATTGAGATTGCAGTTTTCTTTGTCTGATTTTAAAATAAAATGAAAAAAAGTTCGATTCGCAGACTGAACTCCTGAATAAAACTAAACAGAGTATGATAGCGTGCGTCACGGTCGGGCGGGAAAGGCACGTATGTGTTGTGAGTTGTGGAATGTGGACGTATTCATCTTGTGGGCCGGTAACTTTCCACTCTGCCGTTGGGCCTCCGTGACTATTTTGCTTCGCTCTTATCTGTTGGCCCTGGGAGGCCTCTGAGATGCACTCGCTGTTTTCTCGACCGTCGGCACCGTGCTGTCCCTGCTTCCCAGGCTGGCTATCTGGGAGGTGGGGACGGGTGCATCTACCTGGCAGGCGCATCTCCGTGTGGAGCTATAGTATCCCTGCTTCCCAAGTCGACTTGTGTCTAAATGTCCAAAACTGTATATATGCTCTATGTATCTGAATAAACTTTGAATCATTCCGGAGCTCGCTGCTTTGCTTACAGAAAATCCAGAACCTGAAACTGAAAATGAACCTGAACTTCAGCCACAGTAGATGACGGCTCTGAACTGCGCATAGGAGGGGGGGGCTTGACTGCTGTGTTTTCCCGCTGTATTGGAAAGAAAGGCCTTGTTTGCATCATCCCTCCAATGCATTCAATACATTGAAGCCGTGAGAACAACGGAGAACAGAATGCGGAAACAGAACACTATGCTGTGCTGATGCTGCAGTCGGCTTTCAATGCTGACCTTCTAGAGGCCGTGTCGGCACTTGCGCGTGTGGTGCAAATATGAGTAGTGTTTTATAGTGTAGTGCACATACCTCGGTCGGTCGGTGTGTGTGCGCCTCTCCCTTGTCAAATACACACACAGTCCCAATCTGTCACATAGTTCCACAATGAAATACCCTGAGGGGTGCTCTGAATGTTGTTTTGGGTGGGTTTTTTTTTTACCGTTATCCAGCCTTCAGGACTTCAGCGATACGCTAAACTGAACGTGATTGCAAAGCGGATCCCCTAAATCCTTGGGGGGGGGGAGGAGAGGAGAGGAGAGAGAGAGAGAGAGAGAGAGAGAGAGAGAACTGATGTTACAGTCCTGCGTGACCTGCCAGGTACACACAATGAGAGGCATTCAGGTGGGAAGCGAGTTGGATCCGGTGTGTGATTGTGTCATCTTTGTAGTTTCGTTTTTTGTCATTCCATTCTTGGGGTGGTGGGATCTCTGGGAACTGGGAACCAGTTTGACCAGTTTCTTTTTTCTTTCTTGCTTCCAATCTCTCTGGAGTTGAAGGGTTAGAAGGTGTTGCAGCATTCCTGGTGCAGTTGACAGGTGACAAGCGTAGGGAAGAGAAAAGAAAGGTGAGGCCAGCAGTTAATGTTTAAGTGGGAATGCTTCGACTCTGAACCCTTGACTGGGGAACCTCAACCAAGCTTCACAAGCTACAGACTCTCCTCTCCTCCTCTCCTCACTCTCCTCTCGGACTTGGGCCAGCGTTTTTGAACAATAAACCATTTTTCATTTTCTTTTTGCCTGTTTGCCTGCTGACCAACTTCAGCAGGAAGGACGCATCTCTTACGGAAAAGCTGTGCTGATCTCTCGGGACGAATTCGACCCTTTCATCAGGCAGCTTGATTTGTGTGTGTGTGTGTGTGTGTGTAGCGGGCCGGTGGTGGAGGATGAGCGGGCTCCTGTACCTGATCGTGCCCGTGCTGGGCGGATACGCGCTCACTTCGCTGTACCTGCTGCGGAACCCGCACCTGGTCCACCGGAGGAAGCGCACCGCCTTCCACTGCAGACACATCTCGCACCGAGGAGGTAGGAACCCACCGAACCAAACCAAACCAAACCAAACCCCCCCCGTGGGGCTATACGGGGCAGGAGGAGACTTGCAGCAAGAGGGGGTGGGATGTAGCATTCTTCACTGTGAGGGGGGGGGGGGGTGGAAGGGGGGAGGAGGGAGACTCCACACTTTGGTGGGTTATGGAAAAACCGATGTTTTTGGCATCAATGTCGATGCCAATGGTGACTCGCTCAATGCCGACTACAGAACCTAGTTGGATATGGGCTACATTATTTTAAGTGCATGCATTTTAAGTGCAATGTTTTTAAAGTGTATGTTAAAGTGGGGTCACATCACAGTAATCAAAATATCATATAATCAGTGCCATTTCAGGAAAAACAAGTCATTTTTTCAGGCCATCGTGAATCTGCAAAGCAGTTATTCCAAAAATCATGATCATGTTTTGATGTATTCCAGTTACTGCTCTTAAGAGGTTAGATGCTCATCAAACCAGCAGTCATACACTCCTCCGATCCCATAAGTTATAAAGCAGGAGAGTTGAATGCGTGTTAAGGCAGGTAATCATTACAGGAGTGAGGAGCTACTGGGACTTGTGATGTGATGTTGTATTGGGGGAGTTGTTCTGACTGGATTCAGCAAGTCTGAGTGTTGAATTGAGTTGAGTCCTGTTTGTTTAATAAGTTACTTCCTACCCCCCCCCCCTTCTGCGTTCCTCAGAACTCTGCTTGTTTGATCGGTCACATGCGTTTAAAGCCTCCTTAACTAAACAAATTTTAGAGTTTTACATACATCCCTTAAAGGGGAACACGCTGTCCTAACTGTAACTATAGTACAGAACAGCATGGGGAGACTATGGAATCCACTTGTTCCCTACATAGTGCATTATTTAGGGTGATCCCCCCCCTAATCTGGTTCCCTATATATTTATGTAATACATGACCTAGTACCCATAATGCACCGGTGATACAAGTATAAGTAAACAACTGTTGAGCACTGTTGTTTCTCTGCACCGTATCCCACGATGCATAGCGGCGGTCTTCGTGCAGATGAGCTGTCATGCGGTGACGGCGAACACATGTGGATCCACATCCCACCCCCCTTTTTACATACTCCCTAGATGGTGCGCACTGTGTAGTGTTCACTATATAAGGGAATAGGGGAAGAAGAGACGGAGAGAGAGAGAGAGAAATCGAAACACAGGCCTTGACTCCGCCTTTTGTCGGTCACCTCTGTCGTCCCTTCAATGTCAGAATTACATTTTGAGTTTGACAACAACAACAAAACTGGAACATTTAACAACATGCATCGTGTGTGTGTATTGTTGTCAATGTGTGATGTTTGTCAGGAAGTGGGGAGCGTATCGAGAACACCATGGCAGCCTTCTCACAGTCAGTACCACATACACACACATGCACACGCGCACACACACACACACACACACACACACACACCCCTGCAGGGAAGGAAAACAACAGGTTCACTCACAAGACACGTACTGTATAGCGAGACACCACAACACAACACAGCCAGACTGAAGATTCCATATGGTGTCTTCTGAACATAAAACACAAAGATGTATTTTACAAATGTATTTAATTTATTAATTAATTTAGTAACCAGGGACAGTGCACATTAATCAACATTTCAATTTCCACATAAATGTAAGTGTGTGTAAATGAGCCAGATTTAGCTATTGAGCTAATTTTCATCTGTAGCCCCTGGGTAGGTTATTACAAATTAGTGGCCTAAAATACAAAGCTTCTATGCATGTCAAATGTGTATACACAGGCTGTACTCTGTGTGTGCATGTGTGTGTATATAACCCTCCAGTCTATCAGTCGCTATTAGTTACACAGATCTTGGTGGACATAAGTGGGAGTGTCCGCCTAGATCTTGATAACTAGATCAGTCCTACCAGTTGGTCCGGTCCACTGGGTAGTGCTGGTAACTGCTCTATCCTTGCCTTGTAATGGCTAATCACACACACACCTGCTGGTGGTGTAACATGGCCTTTACAAACCAGGTCTAATCTGACAAGTTACAGCAGCCATGATAACGTTCCATGTTATCATTGCGTCGCTACAGATCACCAAGTAATGTACGTTTCAACGAAGCGTGATTTATTTCACTGTAGTGTCATAACTTATGTTGGATTTAAATAGTAACCGTAGAGATACCGCCTGTGATGTCACTGACACAAATTGGGGAATGTGTACATAATCCCAAAGCATTATCTGTACTTGGACCCCTTTGGGCTGCATTATTAAAATGACACTTTCTTCCCCCCATCTTCTCCTCTCCGGACACAGTGCCACAGAGGCAGGCACAGAGCTGCTGGAGCTGGACTGTCACATGACAGCCGACGGTCACGTGGTCGTGTCACATGACGAGAACCTGCTGAGGCAGACGGGCCGTGACGTGGATATGTCCTCCCTGGACCTGCAGGTCAGAGGGCAGAGGGGCAGCAGCGCACCCGGCGGGGTCGGGGCTGGGGTCCTACGAGCAGTGGTGGAGTTACAGGGGGGGGGCCATGGGGGGCTGAGCTCCCCTGACTGTTTGGGGGTGGGTGGGTCGGGGCGGGGTCTCTAGTCTCACCAATCGGACTAGAGGGCGTTTCCATTTTTTTCCGCATATTTGTTTTCGAACAATCATGTAGTTGGAGGCCGGGATCTGTAAGCACGTAATATCTCTGTAACGAAACAGGAAGCGAGGTGTAACTCCACCCCTTGCAGTTTCTGGTTTCCTGCCCATGGCTCTGTGCCGTCTCCCCACAGAAGTTCTGCTACAGCATAGTAGTACTGCTGGATCCCAGATTAGGGGGTCTGTAACATTCTATAAAATGCACAATTGTATAGTTTCCAATCCATTACTAATTTATTTAATTTAATATAGATAAAACATAAATTAGAATAGCATATAGAATTCTAATTTGAATGGGAACGCCCCTATCTCAGAATGGATTAGTCATCATACTACAAAAGGTGAATCTCAAAATGTGGTTAAAGTGTTTGTTTTTTTCAAAATGAGTCCTGTGGGAGGAGCTCTGCTTTACCTTCCTACATTCATAAGTGCTTAATGAGATCACGTTTATGGTTATGATCCTATGCACCATGTTTATGAGATTAATGTGTGTTTCTCTCTCTCTTGCAGGACTTGCCGTTGTATAAGGAGAGACTGGAGGTTACCTTTTATACAGGTGTGTGTGTGCGCGTGTGCGCGTGTGTGTGTGTGTGTGTGTGTGTGTGTGTGCGCGTGTGTGTGTGTGTGCGCGCGCGGTTTATTTGTGCCCCACTTTCCCTTCTGATGAATCATTGGCAGTCTTCATTATCCAGAAATAGGGCAATGGAGGGGGTCTGTTTTGTAAGTGTCTTTGTGGGTGGCGTACACACACACATGCACGTATGCAGACAAAAAGACATTGTGTGTGTGTGTGTGTGTGTGTGTGTGTGTGTGTGTGTGTGTGTGTGTGTGTGTGTGTGTGTGTGTGTGTGTGTGTGTGTGTGTGTGTGTGTGTGTGTGTGTGTGTGTGTGTGTGTGTGTGTGTGTGTGTGTGTGTGACACTCACCTGTGTCCTCCAGGTCATTTCAGTAGCGGGGCGGACAGGAAGTTCGCCTTGCTGGAGGACGTGTTCAGGAAGTTCCCTGACATGCCGGTCAACATCGAGATCAAGGAGATGAATTGCCGGCTCATTGAAAAGGTAGATAAAATAAAGAAAAGATAAAGATTCAAAAATAAAGAAAGGTTCAGACTGGTCTTCCCTGTAGGGACCCGGTGGTCCTTCTTACAAGCGTGGATGACCAGTGGAATACGTTGAGGGTTGAGTGAAAAGGAAGTCGTACCTTTTTTTAAACTTACATTTTTAAGTTTTACTTTAATTTAATAAAAAAAAGATTCCACAGACCATACTCTTGTCACCGGGATAAGGTACTCAGTTACAAAGAAGTAAACTTTTCAGATCTTGTTGGAATGGCCCAAGAGAAATGAAGCATGATCTCTGCAGTCTGCCCAAAGCAATAATTAACATACTAAATATGCTCACCTTAATCTATAACTATTAGGCCTAATAATAATTAATAACAATACTAAACATGAAGGGGAATTCATACAATATCACCCAGATTTGCCATTCTCATAAATATATACTTACTACATAAGAATGGTGGCTGCCAGTCATGTATTAAACTGTATGTATGAAACATGTATGAAAATTAAGCTCAATAATAGACTCTGTGTATTCCTGTGCGTGTGTGTTCTCATCATCATATAATAATAATAATAATAATAATCAACTTTATTTATAAAGCACTTTTCTTAACAAGGTTACAAAGTGCTTTACAGAAAAAGAACAGTAGATAAAAACTAAAACGGCAATAAAAACAACAGAGGGATTAAACAGAATGAAAACACCAGGGGATTAAAAAAAAGGATAAAAAATGTAAATTGGCAGAGTGGGAAGATAAGAGCTAGCTACTTAAAAATTCAAGAATGCCTTCCTGTAAAAAAGTGTTTTAAGAAGGGACTTAAAAGATGCTATTGATGTTGCCTGTCTAATTTCAATGGGCTGAGAGTTCCACAGTCTGGGGGCTCAAACAGCAGAAGCCCGGTCGCCTTTAGTCACAAGCCGGGATCTCGGAACAACCAGGAGAGCTGCATCCACTGATCTCAGGGAGTGTCCGGGCACATAGGGAGTCAATACATCTTTTACATAATTTGGAGCAAGACCATTTAAGCTTAAAATCAATACGGAATAAAACTGGCGGCCAGTGTAAGTCGGTTAACACAGGAGTAATGAGTAATGTTTTGTGTGCCAGTTAAAATTCAGGCAGCAGCGTTCTGTACCATTTGGAGTTTGTGGAGGGAGCTCTGGCTGATACCGGCAGAAAGTGCAGTACAATAATCCAGGCGAGAAAAGATAAAAGCATGAATAACGTTATGTAAATCAGAGGAGACAAAAATTGTAGAATTTTCGAAAGTGTCTTGAGCTGGAAGAAACACGACTGGGCAACATTCTTCACTTGAGCATCAAAACAGAGTTCTGCATCACTTTTTGGTAAGGGAACCAAGCTTGCTTTGCACCAGGCTGGTAGAGTTTGTTGGGCCAATCGCTAAGGTCTCAGTTTTGCGACATCCAGCATTTGACCTCATCGAGGCAGGCAAGGAGATTGTTTAAACTGCTGGAGTTACTGGACTGAAAAGACTGAAATGACTTGGAAAGATGCCAGAGTGAAGAGGTCAGAGTGCTGTTAATCAATAAAATGTCAGGACCAACCGTGGGGAATTGGATAGTATCTAGAGCACATGAGGAGGATTTCATCTGAGAAATTAATTTACTGAGTGCTGGGATGTTGAGACTGGATGCTCTCTATCTTTCCAATAATATGGGCAGCAAATTTCTCTGTAAGAACAGGATCAAGGTCTGTGCTGGATGGTCAGTTAAGAACAGAACTGATTGTATTAAATACAACTTTGGGGTTATGGTTACTTTTGGATATAATGTCCTTGAAATATGCTCATATTGCCTCTTTTACAGCATTCTGTTAGTTTGTCATTTTAAGAGAGTTGTAAATACCTGTCAACTGATTTCAGTACCATTTACGTTCTTATGGTTTCCATTTACGTTCATATTTTCACGTTTCAGGGATCGGGTTTCTTCATTGAGCCAGGGGAAGGTGTTAGATTTTAGCTTTCTGAATTTCATAGGCACAATGTGATTAAGAACAAAAAGACAGTCGCTGTTAAAATCGGTTAAAAGTTCATCCAGATTTCTGTGGAGGTGTTTTAATGGGGATAAAACAATTACTAAATTTGGCAGCAGAGTCGGCAGTAAAAATGCGAGATCGTATGATGGGGCAAGGTTTTAACAGAGAGGAAGAGGATAAAGGAACTTTAAAAATAACCGCTTTGTGGTCTGATACAAAGACATCGACTAACTCTACCTCTACTGGACAAAAACCAGAAGAGAGAACCAAGTCAAGGAATGTGTAGGATCTTTAACTGATTGAAGGAACTAGATCAAGGAATTCACAAGACATTGGGTGTGAAGGGCAACATACATGAATGTTAAAAATCAACCAGAATAAGCACTCTGTCATACTTAGATAAAACAATAGCTAAAAGTTCAGAAAATTCTTTACAAAAAATTGTTGTTGTGCCTTGGTGGCCTATAAACAAGAAACAGTAAGGAAGGGAAGAAATCATAAAACTTAAAATTAAATAAAATTGCCGAAGGAAATAAGGGAACACTTAAAACATTTCTTATAAAAACCAGCTAAGCCACCGCCTCTCCCACAGGGTCGAGGAAGATGGAGATGGTTAAAATTAGGAGGTGTAGCCTCCACCAAAAACAGCAGAGTCAGCAGGAGTCAACCATGTCTCAGTTAAGAGTGTTAGCGATAATCAATTCATTAATTAGGAATCATTTGTTACAAGTGACAGAGCATTACAAAGCATTCAGAAGGCCGACTTTTGTGTGCGTGGCAGTCTGGTTTGAGGGGAGATGAGCAGAATCCAGTTTAAAGCGATGTAGGTTGCAGGCATTAGCTCCCCTCTGAGGCCTTCTGGGGCAATACGGGCTGTTGTTACAGATTACTGGGATGGTAAAGACTGGAGAACTGGACACTGGTTTCAGTGGGGTGTGTGGAATATTTTTTGACAGTCAGTGGGTAGGAGAAGCCTTACAGGAGTGCAAGGTCAGTTCAACGTTTGTAGATAAAATGCGTGAGCCTAGCTGGGAAGGATGGAGGCCATCTGACTTAAAAAGCTGAGGCCGATTTAAAAAGAATATGGCGCTGTGTAACAGGGAGGTGAAGTGCATGTCTTTCTGGAACGTTGCGCAGGTGTCTGAGCTGGTGCGGCGTTACGGCCGAGAAGACATCACCGTCTGGGCATCGGTGAACGACAGCATCCTGAAGAAATGCATACAAGTGGTACTGTCTCCCATATCCTCATTTCCAGAGCAGCTAGTGTGCATTTCTTAATGTTTTTGTTAAAACATACATAACAAACATACATGTAAGTCAATTTTTCAATCCGCTCGCTAAATCAGACGCCCAACAGCCTTGCTGCTGGTCCAAATCTGTTTTGTCACGCATGGACTCACTGAAGTCAATCATTGACTTTGCAGGATAAATAGAGCGTTTTAAACGTAATATGAGGTCACCCATAGTTGTGGTTCATCAGTAATGGAGGAAGTCACGGCACAGCATGTCTGCAAGTCTGTGCAAGACATAACACATCGCAATGTCCCAGTTGAACCGCAACTTAGCCTTGCCAACATAGCCTGAAGTTGTCGCCTACAGTTGGTTGCGTATGAATGGATGTTGAAATATTATTAATCGCTTAATTAGTTGCTAGATGTGGTGTGTGTGTAGAAGATTCACTCTCGGCAACTCCACGTTTGAAGGAAGAGATGTGAGCTTGAAAGAGGAAGCGTCTGCACAGATACACAGAGGAACAGAGATAAACGGAGAGCGACCACATTAGCAACCCTTAGCATCTTTAAGAATAAACGTATCTAACTCTAGCCATCGGCAGCTAGCTAATACATGAAGGATACCTTTGTGTACAACACATGTCTAGACTGGACTCTTCTCCCCGAGATGGTGCCTGACAAGTGATTGATGGTATAAAGCAGGGGTACTCAAACTTTTTTATTAAAGGTCCACTTGTGAATTTTATACAAGGTCAATGGTCCGGAACAATGCCAGTAAAGTGCGTGACATAAATCAACATCCATAACATATACACACACATTCAACTTTCACTTTCACTTCCGTTCACTTCGTGTCGGACACAAGAAAATACACATTAATTTACATCTAATGTGACACAGGGTCCGGTCCGGATTGATTTGCAGTTCAGTCCGGAGTTTGAGAAGCCCTGGTATAAAGTCATAATTCACTGACCAAGTTGTCACCTGTTACAAGTTGTAACATTCGCTTCCCATTTTTCTGATCTCAAATACACCACCGTTTCCTTCTCCTCACACACACATACACGTGCACACTCACACATCAACACACACATGCACACACACACACACACACAACACACTCAAAACACACACACCAATACACACACACACCAACACACACACAGAACCCCTTCTTGCCGTACGGTTTCAGCATGCGGAGGGGCGTGCTGCTCCTCCTGCTCTTCTACAGCGGCCTACTGCCCTTCTGTCCCCTGGGAGAGAGCTTTCTACAGTTCTACCTCATACCCATCATCAACAGGTGTGTGTGTGTGTGTGTGTGTGTGTGTGTGTGTGTGTGTGTGTGTGCGTGTGTGTGTGTGTGTGTGTGTGTGTGTGTGTGTGTGTGTGTGTGTGTGTGTGTGTGTGTGTGTGTGTGTGTGTGTGTGCGTGTGCGTGAGTATGATCTGGTCCTGCATGACTAGATTATCTCATGCCAATCTGTGTACGTGTGTGTGTGTGTTTTAAACTGGTATCAGTGCTGTAAACAATCTCCCCATCTTATTGCTCTTATCAGACTTATCAGGCTTGTGCTACTTGTACTGTGGGAGTGGCTGGTGAGGTGAACGTGTCTGCATGCTGAATGTTTTCCTCTCTCTCTCTTTCACACACCGCGTCTCTCGCTCTCCCTCTCTCTGAAGGACGTTCATACCTGAGGCAAAGATCTTGAGAAACAAGCTGGTTCTCTTTCTATTAGACAAGTAAGTCAAGTTGTTGGTTTTGAACCCGGCCCCCCCCCCTCCCTCTGGCTGTAACTGCCCTCTAACCTGGTTACCATAATGGCATGTGAAGCAGGGAAAATTATATGATAATCCCTTTGCTGAATTACCTAATAGCCCTAATCCGGATTCCCTCTGCATGTAAATGCACTGCTTGATTGATCCAATAGGATTTGAGATCAAATCTTTATTTCTTTCCTTTGAACAAGGCATTGCAAAAAAAGAGGCTTTGATCGTCACATTAAAGGAAAACAAAGTTGCTTCAAATTTAAAACTGTGGCTGTATTCTAAAGACCCAAATCTTTGTGTATTTCCCTGTACATTTCAGACCAAAAAAATGTGAATACTTAAACAACAGCATTCTTTGTGTTTGTCCTTCAAGGTTAACTATGAGACCCAGCCTTTTCAGACATCTTGTAGCCCGTGGAATTCAGGTATGGAACTATAGCAGATCTCCTGCCACAATGACACAGGCAGTGGCAGTGTTGGTTTATTGCACGATTGAGATGAAATTAAATGACAGCGAAGATGGTAACTAGCCATCACACTAGTGCTCTCCTCGAATGTGTGTGCTGGTGACTTAACCTGTGGTGCACTGATTAGCCAATGCACCACAGGCTTGCAGCCCCACCCCCCCAGAATCTAACTGGGCCAGGTGAGGCAAATTAAGCCAGCCACCAAACACACACACACCCACAGGAACCATCATAATAGTAACTTAAAATAAAGGCATAGCAAGACCTTGTGTTCTTCTGTGTTTAGATTAGATCAAGAAGAGCCCTTCATGCTGCAGGACACAAGGAGTTTTGATGTTCTGTTCAATGCTGAACTTAAAACTAATCGGAGGAATTTCCCCAAATTCCAGGTCCATTTGTTTGTGTGCAACGAAGACCGGGATATCGAGACCGCGTTAAGGCTGGGAGCCACGGGGGTGATGACGGACTACCCCACGCGTCTGACCGACTACCTGTCCCGTCTCACATGGCAGGGTTCTTGACCTGCGTTGACTCCTCCTCCTCAAACCAACAACTTGAGCTAACACAATGCTAAGCTACCGCTGAACACAGAACTAGCTAACCACACTTTGGATCAGGCAGCGCTGGCCGGCAGCAGGAGACATGCACATGGTTGTCGCTGGAAGATTGTTATTGGCGATTTTTAATCGCAATTTGTTCAGTACATAAAAAAACCTGGATAAGTAAAGCTGAAATTATATAATAGACAGAATGTTTCTTCTTTTGACCACTATATGACATTAACACTGAGCTTATACATTTCACACACACCTGGCAGGTGCATATTTAAAGCTTTTGGGAAAAGGTTTTGGGACTGTAATCACATGAATTAACCACTAGTAATTCCTGCTGTGTTGATGAGCTGGACTATAAAATATGCACTGTCGGTTTTAATGAGGACCTTAAATACAAAATGAAAAGAGATTGAACTAGTGGTTGAATTTGTTTATGGGGTTGGGTCATGAGATCATCGTGTTACAAAAATAAACATGACCTCATTGTGGATTCTGTTCATGATTATTTTGGTGTTGGGTTAGTGTTTCAGTTATTACAGTAAGCCTGTAGACCATCAATACTAACATTTATGGGAGTATAGGCATTTGCCAGACGTGAGTACAGTTGTTGAAAGAGACAGCAATATATCTCTGTGGTACATAGATAGTAATAGAGCTGTTTTCGAGCATTATCCTTCGACTAATATTTTTATATGTTAAAGTTTGTACTTTCATAAGTAGGCTATGCCACAAGGTCAAAGTCTGAGCGCATTTCTGTAGTGATAATAATCAACCAGCTGGGTGGAAGAACAAAGGCTGTATTTTTCTGAATGGGCTGTGTGGCACTGGGCTGTGTGGCGCTGGGCTCTGAGGCATTGGGTTCTGTGGCACTGGGCTGTGTAGCACTGGGCTCTGTGGCACTGGACTCTGGCACTGGGCTCTATAGCAATGGGCTGTGTGGCGCTGGACTCTGGCACTGGGCTCTATAGCAATGAGCTGTGTGGCACTGGGCTCTGTGGCACTGGACTCTGGCACTGGGCTCTATAGCAATGGGCTGTGTGGCACTGGGCTCTGTGGCACTGGGCTGTGCCTTGCAGTGTGACAAGTGAGTTGATGGGATGTGGAGTGTGAGGTCATTAATCGATGGTAATCGCTCTCATGACCACAGTAACAAAGTTTAATATCATTATCTATTATTTCATAGTGTAATTATCTGCTGGAAATACATGAGCTGAGCTACCATACCCATAGTCAGTCATATCTGAGTAGGGCTTTACTGGGTTTTGTTATTACTGTGCAGAAATAATGTTTGTAATAATGTATTGTTCAAAGTTTAGCTACTTCGGTATTCACAAGCCAACCTGCTCGTTCCTCCTCGCGTGTACCTCCGCGGCCATAAAAACAGACACCCACGTGAAGTGCGCTCTGATTGGTTGACCTATTTTCCGTCCGGCGAAAGCTCCGTCGCCCATTGGTCGGCCGGCGCTATGTTTCGCACCAGGTGACGCGTGCGGGACGTCCTCCTCGAGTGCGCGCTGTGTTTTGGTAAACAAGCACCGTTTCCCCTCTCCCGCCACTGCCCACGGAACAACCGCCTCGTCCGCGTTTTTCAAACGGTGACGAACCCCGAGGACCACGTCGACGTCGACGAGTAACGATTGCTTAGAATTGATTTTGGAGCAAAAGGTGCGAGTTAACGTGCCGTTGTAGGAGTTAGAGGAGGAGAGGTCGACTCCTAAACGACCCGTTTTATGTGTGGATCTGCAGCGCGTGGTGGTGGTGGTGGTGGCGGTGCCCCCCTGGACCTAGCGTGCAGCAGAATCCCGAGTTGATCCCCAGATTACTTCATCATCATCATCATCATCATTATCATTATCGTCGGATGACTGTCAGCTGACCCGTCAACACCGTCGCTCAACTAACTGTGAAGATCTGTCGACCGTTCGGTGAGTAAACCAGGAGATCTCCTGCAATGCGCATCTGTGGCACTCGAAGTAGCATTTCCAGCTTCACCCTGCGTGTGAGCGCTCAGCGAATGTCTTCCCTGAGTGATGATGTTCATTGTTGTGTTCATTGTTGTTATGTGTCTTCGTGTTGCTGCACGTGTCCGACTCTATCGTGCCAGTCGTCGTTATGATGGAGATGTTGTTGTTGTTGTTGTTATTATTGCCTGAAAGGACATTGCGTGTCATGACAGCAACACGCCGCAAGGGAAACGCACTACTCTGGCTCATAAAGTACTGTAGACTACAATGAGACAAACTCAGGATGTAAAGGCTGCCAGGGCCAAACAACAGACACTAAACGTCCGACACGATGTGAAATAATGTGTGATATTAGAGATTGTAATGGGGGTTGAAGTGGGCTGGATTCGTGGCGCTTCGCCTGTGCAATTGTGCACCAGGTACACTGAGAGATAGGGAACGTGTTTGTGATGAGACTAATGGGTGCTGTGGAGCAGTGGGTGTGCAGCAGGCCTGCAGCTAGTAGGCCATGCTTCCTGCTGCTAAACAGGATCTGTTTTTAAAGTTGAAGAATGTGGTCCAACAACTGTCTTTCTTTTCAATTTGTTCAATTAATTCATATTAATAACGAAGGCAAAACTAATCTAATAGGTGCATTATTCGGCCAAGAGGCTGTCAAATGTGTGTGCGTTATGCCGTTATATTTTGTTTTCTCTCCACTTCCACCTTCCTCTCCTATACTCTCAGATATGGTGAAGTTAACCAAGGCCAAGACCTTCCAGGCCTACCTGGACTCCTGTCATCGCCGCTACAGCTGCGTCCACTGCCGCGCTCACCTCGCCAACCATGACGACCTCATCTCCAAGGTCAGCAGCACGCTAACAGTAGTCTGCATCATAACAAATGTGCATGGCACCAGCTAGCTCGAACGTTAGATGCCTCACTTGTACTTGTGATGGTGATGATGTCCTGTGCCTAAAGGTGCTTTCACGCGGCCCCTACAAACACCTACATCCAACGAACAACAATCCAACATGTTCACAAAAAATGTCACCCAACAACATTCACCAGGCACAGATGGGCCGATGGCCATGGCACGCTGGCCTCATGTTGGTGTTTGGTTGGGGTGGTGTGCAAACACTTATTTAGTAAGAGAAATGGTGGTGACCTCCTGTTTGTTTCCTCCTAGTCCTTCCAGGGGAGCCAGGGGCGAGCCTATCTTTTCAACTCTGTGTGAGTATCTCAGTGCAGCTCAAGTCTTCTTGCCGTCTCTCATGCCGTTCACTGCTGCACACGGTAACACATTGTATGACGGTGTTAAGGCTTCTCTGCAGCCCTTTTTACACACAGCCCTGTTCGCCTTGCCTTCTGTATAAATGGTACAAACACGGAATGGATGAGCATTGGTTTTCTGCCTTTTAAGCCGGCGGCGGAGGGAGTAACAACGACAGATTGACAAAAACCAACGGGTGCACCGGCATGGTGGGACAGGGGTGGGACGTTTTGATGACATATTGTCGTCTTTTGGATTGCACAAACACGTTGCTCACATGACTCCGTGCCATTGTAACGTTCTGCATTAGCATGGGTCCTTTTTGCATTAGCATGGCGCCTACACGATGCACAGCGACTTTGCTTGTGTTTGAAGAGTGGTGTGAATGCGCAGGGCTAGCAAACAGTCTTCGCCAATATTGTTGTAGAACGCCAGCCAGCACACATGTGGTGCGTCACACTAGTAGACACTGACGCTGTCATGTTACATGTCGTGCCTCTGATCCCGGGAACGCCGAGACAATCAGTCTCACGCCGAGTTGGCAGCTAAGAAGATTATCAGCACCTGAAGCTGCTCGAAATTCCAACTGGGAGTGAAATTCCTTTTAATGGCCGGTGTCCACCAGATGCGTTTTTAGTGCTGGCAGCAGCCACAACCTCATTTTCAGAGCCCTGGTGGCCAGTATCAGTTTCTCCTCCGCTATTGTTGAGTGTTGATATCGTATGTCCCGGCCCCTCCTCGGTTTTAATTGGCCAACCGAAGTGACATTGATGAGCGCATCGCTTCTCCAAAAGTTGAACTATTTTCAACTGAAAGTGCTGGGAGTGGGAAAAAAAAGCTGAGCGCTGTAAACGCTGCACTTCATAGGATTTATATTGAAAATAGGCACTGCCAGACCAAAAAAACACATCTGGTGGACACCGGGCCTTGGTGAATATATCAACAGAATATCTGATGAGTCAAACCAGTATTCGCAAACGCAATGACACTTAATACTTGTCTGCAAAGGTTTCAAATCAACATCAACACTGTGTAGACTGGCCACAGTAGAAATACACGTATTAAAAATATACTTGCGCAAAACAGGAAGCATGGTGCAACTCTGCCTCTGTCAGTTTTTGGTTTCCTGCCTGGCTCTGTGCCAGGCAGAACAGGCTCTCTAACACAGTAGGACTGCTGGATCTGAGATTAGTCCAATTAGTATGACGGTGAAGTAAGGGGACAGAACCTCGTAGAACCTCTAAAGATAAGAGTCTGCTCTTGTAAATGCAGTGCTGTTGTGAAACATATAAGGGCGGTTATGGCTTAAAACGCTAACCTATCTCTCTCTCTCTCTCTCTTAAAAACCTGTACTGGTGCCTGTGAGAATAGATTAGTGGTAAATGCATTCTCAAATCAACATGACGCAAAGTATCCATGCATGACAGAAGAACAACAACAACTCTTTGGGACTCAAATTCCCCAAATAAAGGTCATTCTCTCATATGCATGCCTTTATGGTTACCTCGAACCCGGCTCCATTCGGAAACAGTGCATCTATAGTTTATTTGAAAACAACTCCATGGTATCGGCACTATGTTTTTGTTTTGTTGACACAGCCCACGTTGCGCAATACAAAATGCAGCAGTTGTTTTTTTTCTTCCCAGAATGGACCTTGAAGTCAGGTGACCCCCCCCTTCCCAGTTAGTAGGTCGCGATTAGAAGGAGCCTTCGTGTGTTCAGGACAACAAATTGTGAATGATTGATTTGATTTCAACAGTCTAAATCAGGCAGGGTTTTGTCGTAAAGACACATGGTTAATTTGAGAGATCTTCATGCCATCAAAGTTGTGCGATTAAAAATGTAAATTAATTAAAAATAAATACAATAAAAAATAACCAAAAATAAATAATCTATACAAAAGTACAGTGGTTTTTGTGAGATTTCCTCATGCCACCAAAGTTTGAGATTTTAAAACAAAAAGCAAAAACGAAAGTACAAATACAAATGTACTACGGTGGTTCTTGTGAGATGACTTCAAGCCATCAAAGTTGTAAGATAATAAAATGGATTGCATTTATATAGCGCTTTTATCCAAATCGCTTTTACAGTTGGCTCACAATCACCCATTCTTACACCGTGTCAACCATGCAAGGTAACAACCAACACGTCAGGAGCAGTTAGGGTTAGGTGTCTTGCTCAGGGACACCTCGACACTTAGCTAGGCAGAGCCCGGGGATTGAACCAGCAACCTTCTGGTAGCCAGACAACCGCTCTTACCTCCTGAGCTACTGTGGCTCAAAAAAACAAATATGAAATAAATACAATGTACTGCAAATTAAATTACTGCATATTATTCTTATGTTTTTTTCTTTTGTAAGTTTGAGGTTTGTTGTTGTCTTCCAGCGTAAACGTGGGCTGCGGTCCAGCCGAGGAGCGGTTGCTCCTGACGGGCCTGCATGCTGTGGCGGATATCTACTGTGAGAACTGCCACACGACGCTAGGCTGGAAATATGTAAGTAACCTCAGAGTGTCACACCGCAATACAGCTGTACATGTTGCTAGGATACCATCTTTTTTTATCAACTTGCTTCGCCTCAAACTTACCACGTGCACTTACCCGCTCCCTGCAGGAGCAGGCGTTTGAGCTGAGCCAGAAGTATAAGGAGGGCAAGTTTATCATCGAGCTGTCCCACATGATAAAGGACAACGGTTGGGACTGAGGGGGGGGGGGGGGGGGTGATGGTGGGAGTGGGGCGAGGGGGGTGGGGTGGAGCCTCTCTTCGCTCGCCTTCCCCCTACCCCACTCCTCCTCCAACCCAGCCCCTCTTTTCAAAACAAAAGCTCCACCCCCTTCGATCTAAATAAAAGGGTTTCAGTGTCGCTTCATCAGCTCTGCTCACGAGCCGGCGCCGTGCGCCGCGCCCCGTGGCCCTGCCCCCTTTCACCTCTTACCGCTTTGCCAAGAATAGCATGTGATGTGAGATATATATATATATATACATATATGTATTGTGTGTGTGTGTGTGTATATATATATATATATATATATATATATATACCCTTTCACCTTCCTTATGTATTGTATTGTGTAATGACCACCGGAGCACATTTGCTTGTATTCATAACCTAATTCAATAGTGTTGCTGGGACAGGGGAACAAGTGTAGGGTTAGTGTGTGAAAGACAGAGCCGGGTAGTGGAGGCACACATGGGTGGGGGTGTGTGTGCACGCACGCGTGTGTGTGTGTGCGTGCGTGGTTAAGTGGAACAACATTCTCTGCAGCCACACAATAGATGTGATGTCATCTGAGGATGTAAAACCATCAGATAATTTAATCTTAGTACAAGCTGGGTTCAAATGCAAAGTCTTAGCTTTTATTCCTTTTTTTTTTTTTTAAAGTGTGCTGATGGTGCACAACTTCAAAGACCCCTCCCCCCCACCCTGACGTAAAGTTGAACAATTTATTTTACTCCTTGATCACGATGCAGGTTTATGGGGGAACACAACGGGAGAATTAACCTTTTTTTTCCTAGTAAATTTTTTAAATCAAACTATAAAAGAAATGGTCATGGTAAACGATGCAAGTTTCTATTGCAGCAAAACAAACATGGAGTATGATTGTGGTCTGCCTGCTGTGGGCGGACATTTTAAGTATGAAGTGTTGTGTGTAAGAGATTCACGCTTAGAGCTTCCATTGTGAAATTTAAGATAACCTCTTTTACCTTTTTTGTGTTTGTATATTGTCAATCTTAAAACATGTACATGACCTAACATGGAGCAGTGCGCATTCACTTGAATATTATATGAAATCAGTAAGACTGCAAATGTTTTGGAAGTGAGCATATTTATGTTGATTTTTATGTCTGCTACATTCATTAAAGTGAATATTTTAACCCAAACGTTTTGTTTTTCATTAGATGCCCAATAGTGTGAAGTAACATATTTAGATATGTTGTAAAACTATTTTCTGTATGCCCAGTGTGCTTTTTGGAAACAATGTAGATGTGAAATGTATGATCTTCAATGCAATTAGTTTCCAGCAGATGACGCTGTTTACATGTAAGTTGTGCAGTCCGACGATTAGAAATAAGTTGCGCAAATAGAAGATAATTTGTAACAATGATGAAAAAACAATAGATTGTAATAATAAATATACGTCACCTTTTCATCGTCACATTCTCATCGTTCTCTTGAATCCGATACAATTCTAAGATGTGTTGAAAGTATGCCAATGGAAATATAAATACTAACTAAATTAAATACTAGATTCAAGAAGTTTAATTGTCACATGCACATACAGGATGTGCAGTGACATGAAAAAGTGGAATGTGCAAAAGAAAAATACAATACAAATAACACGAATTGGAGGATAAGAATATTCACAATATTTACAGCAAAAAAGTTAACAATTCTGTTTCCAATTTAACCAGGAAAGACCATGTACAATTAATAATTCTGCAGAAGGGAACATGTCCTGCAGCACCAAGAAGAAGTCACATGAGCAGGCTCTGACTCCAGGCCTAAAAGCCTTGCTGCGGCAGTTTGCCTGCATGACAGTCATGTGAATACAGAGACTGAATATTTAAATGCATCGCTGAGAATCCAATTGTTGGATTCTTAGCGATTGATTTGGAGTTTGATTCCACGTACCTCCAACCTTACGTTAGTTTCAGAAGGATTGTAATTAGTCATCAATTTAGGGCATGTATTTAACATGCCCTAAATTGATTACTTTATACTAAGGGAATGTGGGTTGTATATGAAACACCCCCCACCCCCCCCCCCACACAAACTACTCTCCAAAATAAAATAGAATAAAATAAAATATAAATACATATTTATATATATATACACAATTATTTTATGAATGTATTTGTATTAAAAAAGAAAGCACAATAGCCCCACCTAGCAGGTATCAATGGATGAAACACAATTTGACCTTTTATATTGGGTATACTAAAATATCACTATGCCTCAATGTATACCCACCAAAATGTATGTCACCCTAAATAATTGTACATGTGTTGTCTTGGCCGCTAAATAAACATATTTAGAGCCGACTGTACTTCGATGCAACGTCTCAACTTGAGCGCAAGCAGCTGACATGCAGCAGAACATACCACCATGCACACATGTATACACCTCACAAAACACAACCTGGTTTTTACATGGTACTACGACCGTACTACCCATACGGATGCCTCATCATTGTAAAATCAATTACTTTCGAATGACACGGAAACAACGTGAACCAAATAGGCAAGGGAGGAAAAAAAAAACAACGCTTTTATGTATCTCTGTCACCCCTGTGTCCCCCACATGGACTCGTCCGTGATAGTTGATCACGTGACTTTTTCCACCTCGCCATTTTCCTCTCCGCTCCAGTCCGGTGCTCCAGTCGCTGTCCCGTCGCCGCTGTCTCACCTCTCCTCGCCGCGTCTTTTACAAGCTCAGGGCCCGGCCGTGTGTAGCAGTAGCAGTAACAGTAACAGTAGCAGTAACAGTAGCTTTAAAGAAAAAAATATATAAGACTGAATCTGTAGCTGTAAAGAAAAAGATACAAGAATGTCTTCTCCATCGAGCCCCGAGTACTCGTCCTTCTTCGCGGTGATGGGAGCCTCCTCGGCCATGGTGTTCAGCGGTAACTACCAACCCCCTTCTGCTGAGCCTCCCTGGCCTTGATGCTGTGCTACCAAATACATGTGTTGTTATGGGTCGTGTTTTTGGGTTGTGGATGGGATGGAGGAAACACTTTTATTAGGATACTACCGCTATGTTGGGTCAATCTAGGGGAGTGTGTGTGTGTGCGTGCATCGGTCTCTCTAATCGTACTTAAGTGTCACAGTTCATACACCTGCGGGGGGGGGAGGGAGATCTGGGACCCGTTCTTACCCGTATGACGCGGTGTTACGCTTAACTGGATGGATGGATGGATGATGGTCATCAGTCAGATCTGAGCTAAAAGATCGGGGTGGGGGGTCACGTCACGTTGTCATTTGACTGGTGTCGTTCATATTTATGTGAAATTGGGAGTTATGGCGAGATTTAAATGTCAGGCCCGTTTCTTGACATTGGCCCTCTTAAGCGAGTAGCGGAAGGCCGTCCACGTCTCGGGCCACTAGATCGCAGACCGCTACGCGCTGATCGTGATATCCCATTGCGCTGCAAAATGAATGAATGAATGAATGAATGACATTCCCGATAACAACATAAATGCCGTCTCGTTGATGATCTGTGAGGATGCGACCGTTATAAACGAGCCACGTCAAATGATTGCGTGTTTCCATTTTGAATGGCGTTGCTCGCACTTCTAGTACGAACCCGAGTCGGCACATCACACACACACACACACACACACACACACACCGGGGGGTTTCACACAGACGAGACCCGTGCATTCAGTGGGCGAGGACAAGATATGCTTCCCCCTTCGAATAGTTCTCCTTTTTTTTTGTGTCATCCTGCTGGGAAATAACCCGCCGGCCGCCTGCTGTCATTTCCACCGCAGTACGGTTTGCTGGCGGCTGGAGGTCACGTGGTCCCTGGTCACAGGGACCTGCCATATGTGAGCAACAGAGGAGAAGCGACTTCCCCCTACTAAGACACAGCCTAGTTATATATACACATAGACATATTAAAGCACCTTGGTGTTTGTACATTGATGGAACGCAACAATAGTAATTTGACCCTTTTGATGCCCATCGGTTTTTGCCCACGATCTCCTGACTGTCTGGACAGGCAATTCTGATAAATTGCTGTGCTTTGTCTTCATGGTTTCGATGCTCATTTTGTTCTTGAATAATTAATTCCAAAATAGTAGACTAGAAGGGTGTGTGGTGGTGGCATCATGTCTGACACAGTCTCTTCTCCCCAATCCCTCCCTGTTTGTGTTTGTGTAGCTCTCGGGGCGGCATACGGCACGGCGAAGAGCGGCACGGGCATCGCCGCTATGTCGGTGATGCGGCCGGAGCTGATCATGAAGTCCATCATCCCCGTGGTCATGGCGGGTATCATCGCCATCTACGGACTGGTGGTGGCCGTGCTGATCGCCAACAACATCTCCGAAAATGTCACCCTTTACAAGTAAGACGCGTGCGTGTGTCCAGTGGGACTTGGGTTTTCAAACGTTGTTGGGGGGGACTGATCCTAAAATGCCATTGGTGGACACATCAAGGCCACGTAAAACACCCACGGCTTGAATGCTTTCGGTGCATCATGCAACCGTTGGGTAAGACGGTGGAGATGCAGATCTACAATACAAACACAAACATGTCATAGTTGTGTCTCTACCGCTGTACAAACACATGGGGACCTGATTCCTCTCTTTAGTCGTGCCTGCAGTGGTCACGTTACCGGTCACTGGTGTCACTAGCTAACATTATTGTAATGTTAAAATGGGGAACAAATGTTTGGTTGTTGGTTAGTGTTGGTGCTTCAAGCATTAAGGCCAATGTAAATATTGGCTGTACTGACTGTCTAAATGATAATTTAGTCAAATCTATCCTGTTTGTTTTAAAAGTGAAGGGGTGTGGTGTCGTATATCCTTTGAATGTTCACAGCTCTACATGTGACTAATATGCTTCTGAGTGCTATACTATTTCCTAGTCTTGACCGCTTGATGCGTTTAATGATGTTAATTGTGTTTTTCTGCCGTCTCTTCTCTCTCCTCCCACCACCAGGAGTTTCCTCCACCTGGGTGCTGGCCTGAGTGTGGGCCTCAGCGGCCTGGCCGCCGGCTTTGCCATTGGCATCGTGGGTGACGCTGGCGTGCGGGGCACAGCCCAGCAGCCCCGCCTCTTCGTGGGCATGATCCTGATCCTCATCTTCGCCGAGGTGCTGGGGCTCTACGGCCTCATCGTAGCCCTCATCCTCTCCACGAAGTAGAATGTCCGACTCCATAAGAAGAAGACATCAAATCATTCATTCCACATCACAAAGCAAGAAGAACAACTAGGAGACTTTCACCTCATTCCAGAACACCCCCGTGGGTCTGACGGGCGGGATGGCAGCGCTGATGCTATGTTTGGTGTGTGACCACCTCAACCAACCCCCCACTCCCCCCCCCCCACATGCGTAGTGTTTTCCTCCGGCTTCAGAGCATCTGGTCGAGTCAGTGCCTCGTATGTCTAGATGTAGCGAGTGGGGGGGGCAAAAAGTATTTGCCGGGTTTGTTTTGGGATGATGTGTCGACAGTCTCCGAAAGATTCTCGTCTGCTCTCTTTACCTGTACAGTCAGTGCTCCAGAGATCCTTTTGACCCCATTGTAAATGTAGTTGACCCTCGCCCCAGTTCGTGCTGTGAGTGACTCTGTTAAACCCCCCCTTCTCTCTTTCCCTCTCTCTCTAGCCTTTCCCTACTTTTGTAGGAAGTCAGTTTGTTTTGGTTGTCATTCTAAGTGTCAGGGTTTTTTGGTTGTCATTCTAAAGGTCTAAAGAACTGAATTGTGCACATTCTTTCTTTTTCTACTCCTGTATTTGTTTTGGGACCATATTCAAATCACATGGTGAACTGTCAAGACATTTAACTATTTTTGTTGTTATTTTTTCACTATTTATGAATCCAGAAGATTTTGAATTGTTACTGTTTAAATGGAATAATGTTTATTGAATACCCTATATGCATATGCATATACATATATAAATTATCTGTGTATAGTTAGATGAAATGCACTGTGGGTAAGTGTTCTCAGTGCTTGAAAAATCCTGGATGTCGTGTGGTCTATTTTGAAGAAGTCCAGATGTAAACATACGGTACCGTTGACTGCATTTGGTTTGTTTGTGTGTGTGTTCTACGAGATCTGAGTGTGAATATACGGTGTGTGTGCAAGTGGAAAAAGTGTTAACGACTTTGACATTCTCCAACACTAGTATCGTTTACCTGTAGTGCTGCTGTCTTGATTTCTGTTCAAGGTGAGAGCTTGCTGTTCAGCCATGCCTGTCGGATTTCCAAATAAATCTCAACCTCCTTCAGTGTGATGGTTTACCGTTGTCCCGGTAACTATTGCACCACACAAACCGGCTACAAACCATAAGGCGATGTTTGACCTTCACTAGTACTTTCAAATCTTTTAGTTCATAAAGTCTGCAAATTACCATCCCCTGCATGTCCTCAAGTAGGGTCAGGATTAGGAAAGGTTTGGGAACCCTGATCCTGACCCATACCTGTGAGGTGATGACACTCAACTGAAAATGCTAACTCAATGGGAGTAAGTAGATTGGGGGGGGCATATTTGATATGCAATGTGTATTCTCAAATAAGTTATTCTCCGCCACCACCAACGTCTTGGCAGCTGTGGTCTATTGCGAAAATGAAAAAAAACCCCACTGGCTTTCCACTGATTGCTTGCATCAGCAACTTGGATCGCATGCATCAGCAACTTTAAAAGCAAGCAAGGACGTACAAGGCCTCTAGTCTCCTCTAACGCATTGTTCCATTTCAAGATAGTTGGGTCTCTGAAAAAACTTTTCTGCAAAGCATAAATGTTAGTTTCATTTTCCTCCCATGAGGTGGAACAGCAGAACAAACAACCATTTTTTATGGATAGCCGAGCAGCATAAGAACATGCAACACCAACCACACACAAATGATCTGGGGGGGGGCAGACTTGGAGCTTGGGGTCCTTGGGTGCCGTGGAGTTGACGGCGAAAATGTGGATGACGGGCAGGTGCCATGAACAGCACCTTGGTGGTGGACTACAACCAGGAAGCTGTCCCGTCGGCCCCAGCCAGCGCCGTCCAGTTAGGGGCCACGTACACACCGAGTGGTCAAACCTACTGCTCATGCCTCATGCTCGCATTCTTTTATTTTATATACGTTTTTTTGTTGGAGTTTTCATTTGTATTGCCCAGATATTAACATAAAGGGCCACAAAAAAAACAAGCTTAGTGACCTAAGAAGATAGTCATACAACAAGCTATAAACACACAGATGGCTGTAGTCAGAGTAGAGTGAGTATCAATCAGCCATTAATCAGTAAATTCATGAAAGGTATTATTGATAACCTTGATAACATTCAGCCGCTAGATGTCACACTACCTCCCCCTTTCGATCTGATTCCAGTGGTTGCCAGTTTGTTGCACAAAGCTGCATATTTCATGAGTAGTGATTTGTAGTGTGTGTCTGTGTGTTCGAGTGCTGTCATTGTTTAAATAAAGCTTATATGTGATGACACAGGGAAGGAGGCTCACCACTGGGGCTGCGGTGATGTGCCCTCTACTCCGTCTCAGCACCTGCAACCTGCAGCCAAGAGAACAAACAGGGAATGCTGTTTCGCATGTAAAATGATGGAGAATGAAACGAGAACAACTAACTCTGCAGTGAGCCAAACAGATGTGTTCAAAAGGAGGATACACCATACTAGGTTGATTGATTGATGATTGATCGACACAAAGAAATGCATAAATTCATCAGATTAAACGAGTTGATGCAAAGATGATTTATAACTGGTACACTGACTCTGAGGGTTGAAGAAGCCCGTCATCCAGAACGTTTTGGGGTCTCCCATCGAACAGCCAGCCGTCGAACTGGCAGTTCCTCTCCAGGAGCTTTGTGAACCAGAAGCCCAGGGTGGACGACTCCCAGGAGATGTTCTTCCACAGGCTGGGCACACGGGCATCAAACATGTTGTCCAGGATGTCGTGGAGGTTCTGCGTAGGAGACACAAAAACATGTGTGTTGTTGTTGTGATAGCGTACCGTACTTATTAGGTACTATATTACTAATTGTTCAGAGTTGTTTAGAATTTATGTTTAGAAGAATACTGCTGGAGTGAATGGGAAGTAAGCATTCCATTGTACTTACATATGGCAATAAAGGAATCTTGAATGCACACTCCACGGGTGTTTACTAACCTAAGGGTTTGAGAGCTTTCTGGGTTGAATGTATTTGCAGCCATTCATGAATATTTGTAGCTGGTTCTGTAGGCAACACAAGCGATAGGGATAACATTATCAAGTATCCAAGAACAATTGTGCTTAAATGTGTATATTTGTGTATATGCAAGAGAAAGGGGTGTCGGCACTTCAGAGCATGGCGCGTGCTAGCCTACAGAATAAGAGGATGCTCAACATAACGGTGCAAGCACACGTTCTCTAGTCGATCGCTACTCTAGTACATCTCTGAAACCACCAGAGGGTCTCCTGTAACGGGGAGGCGGTGTGGTAATGAGAAGAGGGCCCAAGCGCAGGCAGCAGGATGTTCTTTGTTGATTTAATCCAAAAAAGGAAATGAACACGACACAAACAGGACAGGACCAGAATTACAGCCAAACAAACACGACCAACCAAAATAGGCCAACACGAAAAGCACATGACAAACAATAGCCAGAATACCACATGGAACGACAAGGATCTGACACAGAACAAAGGATTGGGGCAGGTATAAATAGACAGTGTGGCGGAAATCTGTTAACTAATAAAAACAACTGTCACCAGTGGATTTTAGACCAGTATAGTAGACAAACATTTATTAAATATCAAATACATATAATCAGCGCTGATGGGTTATTCTCAGTCAGACACACTAACAGTGGGGTCTGACAGCGAAGTAGCCAAAGAGACAAAGGACTTCATACGCTTTATAGGCATTTTCCCGCCCAGACATGGCAGGCTGCAATACATAATCTACAAGGCCAAATGGACAATCTCTCTCCCTCTCGGACCGTTCCCACAACATCAACCAGGTGTCATCTTAGACAAAGGGGGCATAGAGGCTCCAGAGTCTTCCTCGTTAGTGAGGGCACGGTGACATCCAACTCTTTTGCATGAAAACAACCCTCGCTACAGATGGCACAACACTTTGGAACATAAACTCACTTAAAGGGTTCATAGTAAGAGATGGTTTGTAAGAAAGTGAAACTTATATGCATTCATAATACGTGACTATACATAGGCTATGTATGTAATTTTCCATTACAGACAGTCACTGAAGAGGGAAGTGGACACAGGTGAGACTAAAGAAACAGGTGAAGACAATCACAAGGGCGGGAAAACATACAAGGCAGGAATAAACAGAAAAGCAGACTACAAAATAAAACATGAAACAATGAATAAACAGATACACACTAAAACACACGAGGAACAACACAAGGAAGGAGGTGACCTATGACAGGTGGGGGCGAAGTCAGAAAACACAACAGAGACACGTGGGGCACGAACACAAACAAGACATACATAGAAATCATAACCACATAGGAGGGGGAACAGAGACATACCGTTGACAGACTCCAGGCATGTCCATTTGTTCCTTGGCTCGGTGGAAGCAGGACAGATACTCCTGGTACACGCTGATACAGTCCTACACAAACACAAAGACAAGAGAAGAACACTAGCTATTTTACTTTCACATTATCCCCCCCAAATAATCAGTGTTTTATTATTTTAGCCCAGTAGGGGGAACCCTCACCTCTATTTTCTGGATGACAACAGCAGCATCCTGATCCCACACCAGGCAGGTGTCGTGGTTGGTCAGATATGCTCTGCAGGTTGTCACCATTTCATTTGCAACCTGTGAAGTGTATCAGTTACACATTTTGCCACGGGAATAACATTGAAATTATTCCAAATATAAAATGGAAAATAATGATGGATTACTTTTCTGAAGAGTGGGGCGATGCTTGCAGGAGAGTAGTGTGGTGTGCATCATCCGAATGGCGTAGCCTATATAAGGTTTTGAATGTTTCTCTTCATGCTGAGCTGCGGTTAAACACATGTGCAAGTAGAAGTTCCTAGTCATTCGCAAACAACACCCCATAGATTCAACATACGTATCTCTTGGTAGTTTTACTCGATTTCAGTTACAGCAATACAATATAAACCTTGTTAATGCAGTAAATATTCATGTCATAATACAAACCGGTCACAATTGTAAGAAGATTGGCAGATTTTGTCGAGTATATAAAGGAACTTTGCATTTTCCTTTGCCTCATTGGCACAGTATGTGATCCTAGCATCTAGCTCCCTCCACATCTGCAAGGGGACAGAGCTGGGGTCAATGATGCTACTCTGAGAAATAGAGTGAATTACATGTGGCTTGAACACATGTGTTAACGGTGAATGTAAGTAAAAACGTGAAGGGCTGGAGTATCTGTACCTTCAAATCCTTGGAGCGGCTCATAACAAGCACAGTGACCACTGCCTTGCACTCTGGGCTCTGCTCCATGATGTAGTTGACCTTTGCAGACATTCCCCTCCAGTGTTGCAGCTCTGACAATGGCCCTGAGGATTCAACGTCTCTTCAAATCTGCCAAATTACTGTCAGAACCTGGTGGTCAATGAAAAGTGAATGCCATTGGATTCAATTCACGTCAGTTTGGGAGAGGCTACGCTCGAAATATGCGATCGACCGTCATCATTGACATACACTGGAGAGGTACAGCGTGTAGTGGACCTGATCGATGAGAGCAATACTATTAGTAGTACACATCATGTACTTAATAATAACTGAAAAGCCAATCCAATGATGACCAGAGAAACCCACCCACTGGGAAGGTAACGTAATGGCTTAATGCGTCCTTGAAGGGTTCTGTAACTCTCTCTCTGTCTTTGGACTGACTTAAGACAACCCAGGCTTCCTTTGCATTCTTAGAAGGAATGAGAATGTTGCCGTACAGATCTCTGATTCCTTGTAGAACGCCAGCGGTACAGTCAAACATTGTGAAGAAGATTTCCTGACAAAAAGAATCTTATCATCTGTTCATTCACATTTTGCCAGTAGTCTATAGTCTTTTGCCAATAGTCTACTCCCCTGTTACTGGGGAATAGACTTGTATAACATAGAAAACCCCATTTACCATAGCTATGTTTTTGGGGTTTATTGGCTTGTTGACGTGACTTTGCAGAAAGAAACAGCACACTCCTCGCACCCCAGACAAAGCTGACAAAGTCAGTCTCTATACTTTCGCTCCTTTGGCAGTTCCAGGAAATAAACGGCCACATTCGGAAAAAACCCCAATAATTGTGTTTATTGGCGACAGATTAAACAGACTAAAACACTGCATTACTAGATGTACATATCAAATTATGTGATCTAGTATTGCTGGATGCTGTATTAAGAGTTATAAGGCAGAAGAAAGAAGATGTAGCCTTTTATGCTAATTTTATATCTACCTTTTCCAGGTACTTCAGACTCCTGATATACAAATTCTTCCACTTCGGCCACTTCCAGGAAAAGCCTGTCGGCCAGAACCTGAAACGTGTATTTGTGTTCCGTCTTCGGAGCTTCTCTCACCTCTCTGTATGTGAGTTGAAGGAAAACATGTCATAGGACAACGATTTAAAAACACTATAATGTCATCATTACTTCACTGCCACTACAGAAAATGTTTGTTAGAGAGCCAATTATGACCACTATGCATGCCTAGATGATCAAAATGGAGGAACAATCATGGCACCTGCCCGTCATCCACATGTTCGCCGTCAACTCCACGCCACCCAAGGACCCCAAGCTCTAAGTCTGACCCCCCCAGACCATTTGTGTGTGGTTGGTGTTGCATGTTCTTATGCTGCTCGGCTATCCATAAAAAAATGGTTGTTTGTTCTGCTGTTAAACCTCATGGGAGGAAAATTAAACTTTAACTTTAATCAGCATTATAGACTGATAATGTATACAATGACCACTAGTATTAGATGATGAAAATGGAGGAAATATGCAGTCAACACAAACTGTAAAAGAAAACTAGTGTACTAAAACTGTAGCTTTCCATTGTACAAAAGCTTATAGGCCTAATCACGCCGCCGCCCAGGGCAAAGGTTTGTTTGCTAAAAAAACACACACACACACACACGCACACACACACACACACACACACACACACACACCCACCTCCACACACACACACACATACACACGCACACACAATATCTCAGTATTTAGACACAGTGTGAGCCATCCAGGTGAGGAGGGACACTCATCAACTCAAGTATAATACATAAATAATAACAAATAAGTAATACGTGTAAGTAAAATACAATAACCAGAGGTCAGTTCATAAATATTCACATACATTCTAAAATAAAAAAACAGACTGTTAGGTTTTAACGTCCGTGGGTTGATTTGTTCACCAGTAACACTTCGTTTAGATTCGTTTCCCAATGGCGCCGGTTTCCTGAGTCACATGGTCATGTCGGAATAATTAATTAAAGTTATTACAGTTATATTTGAATAATTAATTTAAGTTTAAGCCCATTCAATTTCAGAAAAACTTTTCCCATTAACATTTGACATAATTTTAATTTACTTTATCAGTTCAGTATTGTGAGTAGTATATCAGTTAATCATTGGAAGTACTATATAACCTATTAATATTCAAATGTATTACATTTGAAAATGTTTAATATAAATTAAAATTCTAAATATTTAACATTATTGCTGACTATTTAATGATGTATATGCACATATTATTCTATTATGTTATTTAAATTATTCTTTATTGTATATTATGTACTGATATGGAACGGGTGGATGGTTCAAAATATTTAAAGGGTCCAGTGCTCCAAAAAGGTTGACAACCACTGACATAGTAGAGGAGGGAGGGCGGCTTCATCACTGGTTCACCACTGGTTCATCACTTGTTCACCAGCCAGACCCACGTCGCGACGAGCTGTGTTATTGTTGACGGTCTGTCAGATTGGGTCATGAAAAGCAACGCTCGGTTAGCCCGTCGGTCGCTGGTCGTGTCTTACAAAAGCCGGAGGAACTCGTGTCGACATCTGATACTTGGTGAAAGGCGCTTCTGAAAGTCAGGCACGTAAAGTTTCGTCAGGTTTCTTAGCTTAGCTTAGCTTAGCTGTCCAGCGAACCGAGCGGGTTAATGAGCAGCAGCAGCTAGCCTAACAGCGCTAGCTAGCGTCGCGAACGTTCCGTGTCTGCAAAACGGGAGTCGTGCTAACGTTAGCTCGTCGGGGTGATACGTTCGCGGTGTGTTATTGGTTAGCGATTGATCGATGACAATGTGCCCAGAGGGGGTGGACTGTGTGCGGTCGACATATATAACTGTATGTAGGACTTGACGTGTGAGCGCCAAATGTGCTAAAGTTACGATGCGATATGCTTCTGACCTTGTTACTAAAGTAGCCGCTCGGTCAGTAGCTACACAATAAGTCAACGCAAGCTAAACGTGTCTGACAATTGAGAGAGAGAGAGAGAGAGAGAGAGGATTTAAGGCAATGTTACATCTCTTTATATAATGGAGAATGATTACGTGTTTCGTGTATGTGGTGGTCATACTTGTCACATGTACACATTGACACGTTGATGACATGTAACGCAGGCGGTGTGCTCCGAACTCAAATCAAATCAATCAATAATAATTGTCCTCGTGGAAGTAGGCCTACTGTGTAAACAGTCACCTCAACATCATATTATTGACAGAAGAACCTGACTTCAAATACCTCTTACTGTGCATGTGTCCACATTCAAGTATCCACCCACCCACTGTAATACAGTACAACCAATTAGAACAGAAAAGGAAGCATACAGTATATATCTGCATTTGTGAGTGATTGCTCAATAGCCTGACCTGAATAGGGCTATATCATGTTTGAGGTTGACTGAGTTGGGCTCACCCATTGTTTTTTTTTGTTTTTTTTATTTACACAGGTGATACTACATTAAGGTCATGTCCAGACGGACGAGGAACATCAGGGCGTGGAGATACGTATGGAGCGGAATAAGGCGGGACGCGGACGCCAGGGCTCTCGTGTTGGCATCTGAGAACGAAGACTGGGAGTATGAACGCTTACAGGTATAGGATAGGATTTGAGCCGATGGGGCTTATCGTTGCCATGTCAGCCGAATTGTGGAAACTGCTCTCTCTCTTCGATCAAAGGTCATCAAAAATATTGTGTTATCCTTTGTGATCAGGCCAATTACAACCAAATACTGCACACAATACTATTTTTTTTTATTTCGATGGGGATCTAAATATATTATCCCTTATTATAAGGTATAATGTTTTTACTACAGGCTGGTTTACTACCAGCTTTGCTTGATATATTTCAGAAATACTTTTTGTCTTTTTTTGTATTTAGTCCACAGTATTTAACCAATTTGTGGCCCAACATTGAAGTGCCTCTCTCATGTCTCATCCACTTTGTTCTGCCGCCCTTAAGTACAGCGACTCGGACTCGGAGGCGGACTTCCCGGCCGTGGTGGTTCCCCCCGTGCCCAGTGCCATTCCTGTCACCGGGGAGTCCTACTGCGGCTGTGACTCACCGGCAGAGAGCAGCTACAACCCACATCTGCGCGGCTTTCACCGAGTCAAAGACTGCCGCTGTGGAGAGGATGACCAAGGTGCGCCCCCCCCCCCATACCGTTAACGAAAGAAATGTTGCTGTGCATTATGTGCCAAGTCCCAACTCTTCTCTGTTCTGGCACCACAGTGGTGGAATGAGCTCCCGGCTGATGTCAGGTTTGCAGAGTCACTTGCCAGCTTCCGCAAGAGACTCAAGACCCACCTGTTCAGAGTTAACCTGGACTCTGCATAACCCCCCCCTTCCCTCTGTAAACCCTAGCATTAACTTGGGTGTTTGTACATCTTCGCATTATTAATAGTACTTAGCATTGCTTAGCGTATTGTGTGTGCTTAGATGTTGGTAATGTGCTCAGAATGGCACGTCTGCTCTCATCCCAGCTATTATGCAGGCATCCTAGCAATTATGAAACTCGTTCTATTAACCTCGCAACTATGAATGCTCAAAACCAGCTCTATTCTTATCTTTATATACCACAGCGATACATTGGTCTCCTTCAACAAATGTAGTCTTTGTAAGTCGCTTTGAATAAAAGCATCTGCCAAATGCCCTAAATGTAAATGTGTACCGATACATAGGACGTCTACTTCACCAAGTTAGTCAGTTTAGTAATTTAGCCATTCAGCAGGCACTGTTATCCAAAGCGACTTGCATAGGTAGGTAGTGTTACACATCTTGCTCAAGGATGACTGCAGACATCATTATTAGTCAGTTTTGAAAAGAAGTCATTTTAACAATTTCGTTGACTCTTACCAGCCTACCAAGTGGACTGAAGCAACGGGTCGGCTGATCTATCCACCACACTTCTAGGTGGACACTCCCACTTGTGATGTCAAAAACCAGAGATGACACCGGTTTTTAAAACCGCTCAGAATAGCTAATCACACTCACGCCTGGTGGTATAATGTGTCTCGTTTACTGAGAGGCAATAGGAATCCTATTGTAGTGTGTTCATAATGGCATGTTGTTTTACCTATTTGTATGCTCTCTGTTGTTGTTGTTGTAGACTTTGACTGGGTGTGGGACATGAGCAGCCGCTCCACGGCCACAGTGCTGAGCTGTGACAACCGCAAGGTGAACTTCCACAGCGAGTACAGCTGTGGCACCGCCGCCATCCGGGGCTCCAAGGAGCTCGCAGACGGCCAGCACTTCTGGGAGATCAAGATGACCTCCCCGGTGTACGGCACCGACATGGTACAGCTCCACATACACACACACACACACACACACATCAAACATATGCTACTACTACTGAATATAGCCCTTTGTTCATAACTCAATAGGATTTTTTTCAGCGTTGTGTGTGTTTCTTTTCTTGCTGGATAGATGGTTGGCATTGGCACCTCTGACATCAACCTGGACAAGTACCGCCATTCATTTTGCAGCCTTTTAGGAAAGGATTCGGATAGCTGGGGACTTTCGTACACAGGTATGCAGCCATGGGTTATGATGCCAGGTTGCACAGGTTCAGTGCCGTTTTTGGCTAGCTAGTAAGATATTGCTTTCTATTACGGTTGAAAATGAGACATGGCCTCCCGCAGGGTTGTTGCATCACAAAGGGGACAAGATGAGCTTCTCTTCGCGATTCGGCCAGGGCTCTATCATCGGGGTTCACCTGGACACATGGCACGGCACGCTCACCTTCTTCAAGAACCGCAAGTGTATCGGTGAGTGGTGGTGCACAGCATCAAGGGCTCCTCCTAGTGGTGGCTTTTATGCATGCGCTTGATTCGTCAAGCAAGTAAGACTGTCACATATTGCATTTCAACAGATAACGTTATGACGTCAATAAAAAGGCTGTAATTTTAACTGAAGCGTGGACATTACTTCCCTTGAAATTTCCATTGTAGAGGATTCTATTTCTATTTTGCATAGTTCTATTCTATTTTGCTCGTCCTACTTCTATTTTGTAGTTCTATTTCTATTTTGTATTCTTTTATAATTACTGTCGGCTGTCGGGCGTTTTGCACAAAAGGTTTTTCACTCACTGCTTATACTCTTATTATAAGCTCTTATAACTCATATAATTGTGAAGTGACAATAAAATACTTGAAACTTGAAACTTGAAAATCTATATTGATACTCGAAACTTTTGAATTGAAATTACCAATACAGGGTCTATGTTCTAAGTTGCCATACTTTTTGAGTGATATGACAAATGAAAGCCAATTTTAATTCATACAGTTACATTTTAGGGCATTTTGCAGAGGCTTTTATCCAAAGCAACATACAATAAGTACATTTGTAGAAAGAGACAGCAATATATTGCTGTGGTCCATAAAAATAAGTATAGAACAGGATTCAAGCATTTATAATTGCAAGGCTAATAGAACGAGTTTCATAATTGCGAGGTAGCCTGCATAATGGCTAGAGGTGGAGAGGTGCCATTCTGAGTGCATTACCAACATCTTAAGAACGACATCCTCTTCCCCACCAGGCGTGGCGGCCACCGAGCTCCACAACAAGCGCTTCTTCCCGATGGCGTGCTCCACGGCGGCCAAGAGCAGCATGAAGGTGATCCGCTCCTGCTTTGCGCCCACCTCCCTGCAGTACCTGTGCTGCACGCGCCTGCGCCAGCTGCTGCCCGGCCGCGGCGACACACTGGCCGCGCTGCCCCTGCCACCGGGCCTGCGCCAGCTGCTACGCTGCAGGCTGGGCTGGGTACTCAGCCTCAACGGCGGTGGCGGTGAGGAGGCTGCGCTGGCGGAGGAGGAGGAGGCGGAGGCGGGGCCAGGGGCGGTGGGGGTGGGGCCAGGGGCGTCGTCTGGGCCAAAGAAGAAGCCCTCGGGGGGGCTGGCCACGGCAGCCGGTGTCGGGCCCGCCCCCTCATCGTCATCGTCGTCGGAGAGCGACTCTGAGGGCTGTGCACCCGAGCGGGAGGCGTGCCGGAGGAAGAGGTGCCGGTGGACATGACGTGTCGGTCCGCGCACGGGGGGAACGTGGTTTCCAGGTTCCTGCTCCTCTTCTTGTGTACCACGTCTGTACACGACATGACACAAGCCCTCCGTTTCGGTGTCAACCCCTGCCTGCGTGTAAGGGAGTTACTCCCTCAACGCTCACACACAGACTTTCCGAGACTGAAATGAGATAGCAAAAATGGTGTAGCTCGGGGCGGTTGTCATCAGGGAGGTGTGTGAGAAAGCAAAACAAATCGGACGGTAAGTGTTCCACCTGCACATTTCTAATGTGTTGTTCTATGTGTATTCTGTGTCCATATGATCATCACACTCCCATGCTGCCTCAGTAGTGTCTTAAATGAGCTGGGCTGTGTAAAGCCTGCCTTCATTTCTCGCCAGTGTAGTGCAAAATCACTCGCCATGGCGATTGTCAAACACATGGATTGCATTGGTTTACACGTGGCTGGCCAAATTGTGTGTGTGTGCGCGTGCGCGTGTGTAAAAAAGTTAATGGAGTCCTCACTAAAATACTTAATACGACTCGACTTAATATCTGATGTGAATTGCATTGCTGTTGGTTTTTGAACAGTTGCTAGCATTGTCTTAATTTGTTTTCCATTCTGCATCCTTGTATCAATAATTGTCGTAGGGTGCCAAAGCAAGGATACAGCAAGGATATGCTCACTTGATGATCGTCATAAGGTTACATTTTCATGTCAATTTAATGTCAGCATTGCGGCTGCCCCCTGCCTCTTTGCATTGACACTTTAACTTTAGGGGTGATCTGTGATCTCTTTTTATCAGAACTATTGTTGTTGTTGATGTGTGTCATAGTGTGACATAGTAGTAAAATATTATAACTATTTTAACGTTATGAAATTACGATATGTATAATATCAGACGTTTCTGACACAATCCTTTTTTATTTTTAATCCCGCATTGCCAATACTTGTTATTGTTATTTGAATCTAAGCAAATTATTATAGTAAACTATATGTAAATAAATATATATACATGCAAATAATATAGAACTTAGACTTAGAACTTACTGAGAGTGTACTCATTGAAACGGGCAGGAGATCTCTGCATCTGTTGATAGTATCAGAGGATAAAATGTACTGTCTGACGCAAGTTCTCCCTCTGAAATTCCTTTAATCTGAAATTAATATATGATCTGTTACAGGTTATCTCTAGGATAAACTCCTATCCAAGTTATAACACAGTGGAATATACTATGAAATATTGTCAAGTTAAAGTTTTTAAGATGCCTAAGCCCACAACAACACTCACTTGTTTCTCGAGCTCTGGGCTAAAGTTTGAAAACCCAGACGGATGAGTTTCTATGCAACTGTTTGCATCCGGCTAGCATGTACTCCTGTGGTGTCATACAGAAGATGTTCCAAGGCTCTGGCACAGGAAAGAGTTCTTCATTGAGAAATTCTGCTATTTATTGTTACGTGATAGAACTGGGGTCCGTGTAAATCAAAATGTCCTATGGTGATGAATTCATCAATTCAATGCTAATATGTGTGTGTTATGTATGTATTCAAGCACTTTTTGCTTAGTGACATCCAGTGCAAATAAAATGGATAATCTATACCATGCAATGTTGATATATGTGTTAATCTTTCCTCGCTTCTTTCTGTATATGTAAAGCATGGCCTTTTAGACCAGGAACAATGAAAAGAAGGAAGTCTGTTCTCCGTATGTCTTTAATTAAAAAAAAACATGGCACCGTTTTTTTTGGTGTATTTAATACACTTTAACTTGTTTTTCCAGGATTATGGGTTCAAAGGTTTGTTTCTTAAAAGAAAAAATGCAAATGCTGACCAGTAAGATTTGCCTGTAGAAATTACGTTAATTTCCTCACAAAAGAAAAACAAAAAGCTTCTTATTAGTATTGGTCTTATTTTTCTTATAATACATATTTGTACTATACTATTTTATTTTATTCTTCCTAGCCTAATTGAAAAGTCGTGGTTTTAAATTATTGCAGATAAACAAGGACATGCATTTTATAGAAACAATCTGTTAGAAAAATGTGTATGTGTCTTATCGATATCTTTTATAATGTATATACAGTAATAGTATGCGGAACGAAAAAGCGCTGGAATCCAATCCACACGGAGCATTTAACAAGCCGGTCCAATATGCGGAAGTAACATGCTTTGCTGAGGTCAAGTGAAGCCAACAGTCGGATCTAAGGTAACATATATATAGTTCTCAACAAATCTATTATAGTCCCGAATTCAATGTAATGCATACAATATGTATCGTTATGAGAGTGATCAGTAATGAATGTTACACGGACTAGCAGATGAAGAAGTAGCCCTAGAGGTTTCCCATGTGTTTAGGTGTCAGTGAATGCACCATGTGTACTGTTACTGTCAAAACAACCAGTAAGAAGACGTGGATTATACAAATCCAATGCTCCATCAGTGTACTTCTGCGCATGCCCACAAACGATCCGATGTTATTGAGCTTAGTTGTTTTTAGACACGTGAATAAAGGAACGTAACATACTGTGATTGCTCGCAGGCCCAGAGGACTCACCCAAGACCCGCCAAGAGACACACCGAGCCACCGCGATGGTCAAAAAGAAGCGTGTTCGCTTGATCGCCGAGATCGCCCGCAAGGTCCGCGCTTACCGTGAGCTCAAGAACCGGCCGCGGGACTCCCAGCGATACGCCCTGGACTACGAGACGATGAAGCGGCCGTTCACCGGGAAGATGCTGCCCGTGCTGGCCTGGGAGGACGTGCGCAGGGAGAGCCGCCTCTTCTCGCTGCTGGCCGGCATGAGGCTCTTCGGGGTGGGCCGCGTCTTCACCCGCAAGTCGTGGCTGGAGGACCACACGGAGCCCTGCTACTGGGAGATCACTAAGGTCAAGGTGGACTACACGGCTGAGGTGAGGAGGAGAGGTGTTAATGGATGAAGCTGCACGCAAGTCAGGATGTTGCATGACACTAATCCTTGCTTTGATTATTGATTTAAAAGGGCAACTACATTGTCGTAAATATTGGAAACTTTTGAATGTTGCTGGATTTTTGAAAACCTATTTGCCTATTTTAATGATCATGCTTGGTCTTGTTCCATTATGCAATATGAAATGTGTAACATTATCTTTTTCGTAGAACATGGATCATGGCAAAGCTTGGGGAGTCCTCACCATGAAAGGTACACTTGGTTAACATTGATTAGTTCTGACGCACTAGGATAATGAAGACATACTATACAACACAGTTGAAGGATGTACACATTCATCATATTACAAATAAAATAATTCGATTTTAATAAATGAAGTGGACTGCCAACTTTTGTGGTATTATGCCATCCATTAACATAGTGTGATGACAGGTGCTATTTAAAACATATTGCCTCCTGTGTGAACATTTAGGAAATTCGGGCAGAATCAGTCAAATCAATGAAGTGACTGTGATAATGGGCCTGTGTTTCTGGTTTATTTTGTTATGTATTGTGCTAGATTGTGTATTATGATGGATCAGTTCAGTATTGCACTGAGGTGAGATGGACCAACAGCCCTGCTCATATAATAAGACCCTCCTCCCGTTGTTCACGCCACAGGGAAGCAGGAGGACGAGGTCCGGGAGGTGGACAAGACCATGTACCACGACTGGCGCCTGTTGCCCAAGCACGAGGAGCAGAAGTTCCGGGACTTCCAGCCGCTGCCGGAGCCTCCGGTGCGCTACGTCCCCTACCCGCCGCTGCTGCGCGCCATGCTCCTGGCCCAGCTCGGGGTTGGGGGCGTGGTGGTGGTGGCGAGGCCGCCGTGCCCCCCGAGCCCATGTTGCCGCTGAAGAGGGACGACTTGCTCAACAAGGACTATTTCCGCAAACGGGAGGAAGAGCGGAAGGCGGCGGAGCAGGGCACCCCCGTCTGACGGAGGGGAGCTGAGGTGGCAGCCGAGGGCTTCCGGGGGTACTTTTATACTGGGGCTGAGTTGACAACCGGCAGCTTTCCCCACCCTGTGGAAACATGGACTTTAAATATGTTCCACGCAAACCTCTCCTTGTTGTCATGAGTATTTGTGTGCTGCTGTATATATTAAATGTGCAACTAATTTGATGATTCTCAACCATGTGATGCTTTTGTATCCAATACATTGGTAACAGATTAGTATATCATGGGACAGAAGGTATGGAACACACACATGAGGGGCTGTGTGAATTGTAGGCTCTTTTTGTTGTGGTTGTGTGCTCGGTGGGTGCAAAGTAGCCTACATGAGTAAAATGTGGCCAGCGTCCCAAAGGAATTGCCCATGTGATGCAACAATTAGCCAGCCTACATTGACATGAGTTGACCCATTCTCACCACCACAAGGCAAACATAATGGGAACCTTGCATAGATGAGCGGTCAATTTAACACATCCATCCATCCATCCATTCTCATCCACTTATCCGGGGTCGGGTCGCGGTGGCAGCCAGCTGAGCAGGGCCCCCCAGGCTTCCTTCTCCCCAGCCACACTCTCCAGTACTTCCTGAGAGATCCCGAGGCGTTCCCAGGCCAGATGAGATATATAATCCCTCCAGCGGGTTCTGGGTCTGCCCTGGGGTCTCCTCCCAGTTGGATGTGCCCGGAAAACCTCTAAGGGGAGGCACCCGGGGGGCATCCTAATCAGATGCCCGAACCACCTCAGCTGACTCCTTTCGTCGCGAAGGAGCAGCGGCTCTACTCCGGGCTCCCTCCGGATGTCTGAGCTCCTCACCCTATCTCTAAGGCTGAGCCCAGCCACCCTGTGGAGGAAACTCATTTCGGCCGCTTGTATCCGCAATCTCATTCTTTCGGTCACTACCCAAAGCTCGTGACCATAGGTGAGGGTTGGTGAACGTAGATGGACCAGTAAATTGAGGTCGCTCACTCTTCAGTCATAAGCCTTCTCCAAGTCCACAAAGCACATGTAGACTGGATGGGCAAACTCCCATGCCCCACCCAACAACTCTGCGAGCTGAGAGCTGGTCCACTGTTCCATGGCCAGGACGGAATCTGCATTGTTCCTCCTGAAGTTGAGGGACCACCACCCCGGTCTGCCATTCCACAGGGACTGTCCCCAACATCCACGCGACATTGACTAGGCGTGTCAGCCACGACAGTCCGACAATGTTCAGAGCCTTCAGCATCTCAGGGCGAATCTCATCCACACCTGGCGCCTTGCCACTGAAGAGCTTTTTGACTACTTCAGTGACCTCTACCAAGGATATGGGTGAGGCTTCCCCCGAGTCTTCAGACTCTGCCTCTTCCACAGAGGACGTACTGGTCGGGTTCAGGAGTTCCTCAAAGTGTTCTTTCCACCGCCCAACAATATCCTCAGTCTGGGTCAGCAGTTCTCCTCCCAGACTGAGCACAGCCTGAGCCAAGCCCTGTTTTCCCTTCCTGAGTCGCCGGACGGTTTGCCAGAACTTCCTTGAGGCCAACCAAAAGTCCTTCTCCATGGCCTCCCCGAACTCCTCCCACACCCGGGTTTTTGCTTCAGCGACTGCTGAAGCCACAGCCCTTTTGTCCTCCCGGTACCCGTCTGCTGTTTCAGGAGACCCCTGGGCCAACCAGGCCCTTCTTTCAGGCGGCTTCTTTCACCGCTGGTGTCCTCCATAACTTGGTTTGCCACGACAGGCACCGACAGCCTTTTGACCACAGCGCCGAGCTGCAGCCTCTACAATGGAGGCTCTGAACATGGCCCACTCTGGTTCCATGTCCCCAACCTCCCTCGGGATGCACGAGAAGTTCTTCCGGAGGTGGGAGTTAAAGACCTTACGGACAGGGGCTTCCACCAGACGTTCCCAGTTCACCCTCACTACACGTTTGGGTTTACCAGGTCTGTCTGGCAGCCTCCCGCGCCATCTGATCCAACTCACCACCAGGTGGTGATCAGTTGACAGCTCTGCTCCTCTCTTCACCCGAGTGTCCAAAACATGCGGCTGCAGATCTGCTGATACGATTACAAAGTCGATCAGCGACCTTTGGCCTAAGGTGGTCCGGTACCAGGTACACTTGTGGACCACCATATGTTCGAACATGGTGTTTGTTATGGCCAGTCCATGACTAGCACAGAAGTCCAATAACATAACACCACTCTGGTTCAGATCCGGCAGGCCGTTCATCCCAATCACTCCCCTCCAGGTTTCTCCATCATTGCCCACGTGTGCGTTGAAGTCCCGCAGTAGAACTATGGAGTCCCCGGATGGAACCCTTTCCAGATGCCACCCAAGGACTCCAAGAAGGCCGGATACTCTGAGCTGCTGTTTGGTGCGTAGGCACACACAACAGTCAGAGCCTTCCCCCCAGCGACTTGCAGTCGCATGGAGGCAACCATCTCGTTCACCGGAGAGAACTCCAACACAGCGGCGCTCAGCCGGGGACTTGTGAGTATCCCCACACCCGCCTGGCGCCTCACACCCTGGGCAACTCCGGAAAAGGAGAGGGTCCAGCCCCTCTCCAGGAGTTTGGTTCCAGAACCGGTGCTGTGCGTGGAGGTGAGCCCAACCATATCTAGTTGGTACTGCTCCATCGACCGCACCGGCTCCGGCTCCTTCCCCGCCAGTGAGGTGACGTTCCACGTCGACCCCACTTTTGCTTACCGCCCGGTATACAATTCACCCGAACCCAATGACTCTCCCTGCAGGTGGTGAGCCCACAGGGAGGTGACTCCACGTTGTCTTTTCGGGCTTGGCCCGGCCGGGCCCCGTGGATCCAGGCCCGGCCACCAGACGCTCGCCGACGAGCTCCCCTCCCAGGTCTGGCTCCAGAAGGGGGCCCCGGTTTCCCTTGTCTGGGCGAGGTGACTAAGTTTTCCGGGAATCTCTTCATGGGGTCTTTGAATCGCTCTTAGTCTGGCCCCTCCCTGGGGCCACTTTGCCTTGGGAGACCCTACCAGGGGCTAATGCCCCGGACAACACAGCTCCCAGGGTCATGGGGGCACCCAAACACCCCCACCACGATAAGGTGGCGATTCTTTGGGGGGGGCAATTTAACACAACTCATTTAAAAGAGATCCCCTCCAAAATAGGTTATCTGGATTATATTGAAATCTTGTCATCACGTGAGAGGAATGAGGCAGCACATTTCCCTGCAAATACCAAGAGAGCAGAAGATGCTCTGGGGTACTACCTGCACCCTCCAACGGGGGGCGGCACTGCACCTTGAAGCTCGATGCTCAGCGTACATCCCTGGAAGAAGAAGCAGCCCAGCGTGAAGACAGGGTGGTGGCGGCGCCGGCAGCTTTTTCTGTGTAACCATGATTTGCCTTTTATTGACCGTGTTTGCCAACGTTTTTCAGACAGGTTTGTATTTTGTTTTACTACAGCTCTATATGTATATATATATATATATATATATATATATATATATATAAAAAAACACATGCTATGACCGGTAGTCTCCCCTCCAGGGGCCAGGAGACACAGACGGGTGCTAAGACACACATGGTACGTCATTCTTTATAGACAAATGAATGACTGCAGAACAGATCGACTGGTACCAATGTGTCCCACAACTGGTGAACATATTAATACAACCATTTAAATGTAGTGTGGGTAAGACTGGAGTATCATCACGACTGCTTGCCTGTTTTGACGAACAACCGCAAAGCAGCACCACGACCACCACTGCTGGTGTGTTGAGTCGGGCTTCATCTTCATACATAAAAAGGGCCCACACTGATATCATCATTGGATAGAAAGATGTAAAACATGCACGACTAGAGGGGTCTTAACAACCACTAACCCCTGTTGTTGGCTGATTGTTTTGTGTTTCTGTTTATTTGTCTTATAAATCGCTGATCCGTACTCCGCGAGAACTTATAAGCAGACATTCAAGTGTACAACAATTGTACAATTTACTACCATGAACAATATACTCCTACCACTACAATTTAGGGCCGGACTGGGAACATCATTCAGAAATATAGTCCCAGTCAGGCCAGTCAAGCGACTGTTAAGTTGACATGACCCCCACCCCCCCAGGCTGGACGGGGGTCAACGAGCGCACGTTTGTCGCCGTGAAGCCAGACGCGGTGCAGCGGAGGCTGGTGGGTGACATCGTCCGCCGCTTCGAGAAGAAGGGCTTCAAACTGGTCGGGATGAAGCTAGTACAGGTACTGCTAGTTACTGCGCTGTCTGTGGGACCGTGACTGGCTTGTGGCTGCGGTAATGTTTCTGTTTTACAGTAACACACATTAACAAGGTGTGTGTGTGTGTGTGTGTGTGTGTGTGTGTCACATATCCAGGCATCTGAAGACCTGCTGAAGGAGCACTACAGGGACCTTCGGACGAAGCCTTTCTTCAGCGGTCTGGTGCGCTACATGAGTTCTGGACCTGTTGTTGTGATGGTAAGCAGACTCTTCTACCTGGTGGTCTGATGGCGACATATGGAGGGACACATGGTAGTCTGTTGCTACGTGGAAGACCTCGACACCATCAGCCGAATTAAATGATGATAAGGCAGTAGTAGCTCAGGAGGTCAGAGCGGGGTCTGGAAACAGGAAGGTTGCTGGTTCGATCCCCAGGCTCTGCCTAGGTTAGTGTCGATGTGTCCCTGACAACTAACCGCTCCTGATGTGTTGGTTGTTACCTTGCATGGTTGGCACCGCCGTCCGTGTATGCATGAGTGAATGTGAGACAACTGAAAAGCGATTTGGATAAAAGTGCTATAAATGCAATCCATTTGTAGATCTGACCGCATTTTAATTGTGATAAGATTATACAGGCGCAACAGCCTGCATAAAATCTTACAATTACATTATGTCTTCCCATGTGTTGTGTTGTGTTGTGTTCAGGTGTGGCAGGGCTTGGACGTGGTCAAGACGTCCCGCAGAATGCTGGGAGAGACCAAACCCCGCCGACTCCCTGCCCGGCACCATCCGCGGAGACTACTGCGTGGAGGTCGGCAGGTACGGCGACCTTGCGCGACTCAGATCAGATCAGTGACATCACTTCCTTTGTCACCGTAGTCAGTCGACTACTGGATATACTAGGACACCACCATCCTGTGGGAAAGTGATATGGTCTCTAGTGGATTGGGTTACTGTCTGCTCTAGTTTTAGCTCGTTAACTTAACGAGCTAAACTTAAGCGAGGACTGCACTGTCCTCGCTTTCGTCATTGTAACTTCTAAATCCAGGAGGAAATAATAGAATTGTGACATGGGAATATATCTAGTATCTTTAATACAAAATAAATAAGAACATACTTTTTTTTTGGCAGGAACGTCATCCACGGCAGTGACTCGGTGGAGAGCGCCCAGAGGGAGATCTCTCTGTGGTTCGACCACAGCGAACTCCACTGCTGGGAGGACCACTCCGGCCACTGGCTCTACGAGTAACTTGCTATCCTCCACCTGTGTCTTTATATATATATATATTACTCTTATGTGCATTATTATCTCTCAATGGCCAATGGACATTGAGAGATAATAATGGCCTGTGATGGTAGCTGGGCAACAGAAGCTTTGTATGTGCTGCCTTATAGAACGTATGTCGAATGTGATGAGGGTTCTCTGCTTTGCAATGCACTTTGGGGTGTTACATTGTGTAAGGCTGGCTCTATTGCAATGTTGGAGGTGAATGTCGTTTCCATGGCAATAAAATACATGTTTGTTTGTTTGTTGATAACTTGACACCATGCAAACGTTGAGCCAAACATGTCGACTAGCACAGCTTTAGAATGACAGTCTGCTATTTTTGAAAGCATATTTTTCACGACCAAAAAAGAAACACTACTTGTTATCACATATCCTGTTGGCTTGAAATGCGTTTTGGTGGTGGTGTTAGCTTGGGTTTATAGTAGTAGTAATTGTCGGATTGTACTTAATTATTTTAGTTTTTTGTTTCTTAGTTTGGACCAAAATGCTATTTGAAAATCTTTTGCTGTATGTTTGTGTGCATGTGGCTGTAGCTTCGAAACTCCGTCCATAAAGTGTAAGTCTACATACGCTTTGCTTTAGTTGAACGCTTGTGTGGGAGTACCACATCCACAGGAATGGTACGCTGTGCAATCGCTGGGATGCATTCAGGTTGGGCGCAATAAAAACATTCCCCAAGATATTTTTGAGCCGATGTCGGTGTCTGAGTATTGTCATGTCTGTGACCGGTTTTCCATTATGTGCTTCCATTGTTTAGCATATTGTAGGTTCTTAAGATGTTGATAACATGCTCAGAATCGCTCTTATCCCAGCTATTATGCAGGCAACTTGGCAATTATGAAACATTCTATTAGCCTCATAGCTATGAATGCTTGAAAACAGCTCTATTCTTTATGTACCACAGTGATATATTGCTGTCTGCTTAAAAAAATGTACTCTTTGTAAGTCGCTTTGGATAAAAGCCAAATGCCCTAATTGTAAGTGCCACACACAAATTGGACAAAAAAGTTATCAGCGCACAAATGTTTAATATTTAATCCACAGATAGCGATGAACATATACGTTTCCATACTGAACAACGGGGGCTAGGGGGGGTCGAGGCCTTCGGTCTGTTTGGATATTTACAACGAAGCCTCGAAGCGGGCGCCATATACACAACATGCCAGCACCGCACGTCACTCTGACGTCATCATACACCTCGTGGAATAAGTTAATGTGCTAGCTAACGCAGGCTCATCCAGTGCATCACCTGGACCTCTCCAACGATTACACCCACCCCCCCCCACACCCTCTCCTCCTTTCACATTTTGGTTGGTGTAGCTACGCCACTGTACTTTCATTTTCCGACATCCACGCTGGGGCTGTTAAGCTAACAGGCGCCACCATGTGTTGATGTGTACAGTAGCCAGTATCTTAGCATTTAGCTCCCTTGGCAGCACACATGGCTTCATGAAGACAGAAAAGGATGTCCAATATGTCCAAAATTAGCGTTGAATATTCGATTGTAAGGCAGGGTGATTTAAACCTTTAGTTTCACAAAATTGAGTAAAAACAAATCAGGAATTTACTTTTGTCCTCGTTTAGGTGTCATCGCTGTGAATGGTTTCAACCGGTTTGCGTGACTGTCTCACTTATTCTGCCAACGTAGCGTATTTTCATGAGGCCAATAGATTATTTCTTGTCTCAGTACAAGCGAGTGGTTGTTTTGGCTGCATGAGATCACGCTAGCCCGTGACTAATTCACATCGTGGCTGCTTTCATTCACTTTCCCCAAACCGCCTGTAAAATGACCTAACTCTCACATTTCAACTCGACAGCGCTTCAGGCTTGGCATCTGTTCCCAGAGCGGGAAGGTGGGCGGGGGGGGTGGGTATGTATTCATAGGAGGTCAAAGCGTGGATAGTGCTAGATTGATTGCTCAACTCTTGTATTCAAGGAGGTCATCAGGCGGCAAAAGACAGGTGCTCATTTTCGCGATTTTCCCATTTTTTACTGGCCGTGGAACTCTGGGCTTGTCCTCACCGACACGCCGGTTGGTTAACTTTTAAAGGGGAGGGGGGGGGGGGGTTGGGGGAGGGGCACAGAACATTTAATTGAAAGGACCGCGGGGGCGGAAGGGGGCGGGGCAGGGTGGGGCAGATGCAGGATTTTTTTTTAAAGGTACATACAGAGGTTACAGGTTACAGCGTACTTACAGGTAAATTCATATAGAGAGGAGGGAGGTAGTTATGATGCTTGGTTCCAAGGCTCATGACGAATAGTTACATTAATGAGGAATGACGGTGGGGGGGGGGGTTACTTACAAGGCAAGAAATCTAGTTACAAGGTGTCGGGAGGAGGGAGGGTCGGGGCGATGGGGAGGTGGGAGATGGTGGTTTACAAAGCTGAGAGGAAGGGGAGGGGGGGGTAGTGGATATAGAGAACCTTCCATTTTCCAAGTTTCCAGAGCTGGGCGTTGTTGTGGGTAAAAGGGCGTTGGTTTTGTCGGAATCTTTTTAAACGATGAATGAGATGGGTAGTAGGAGTGGGTGGAGGTGGTGGAGGTGGAGCGAGGAGGAGGAGGAGGAGGAGGGTGGTGTTCACTCGGGGACGTAGGACACCTGCCACACGATGATGTGACTGCGCTCGGCCTTGCAGAGCGCGGGCTTCAGCTGTGGCGCCGCCCCCCCGCCGCCGGCCTCCCCATCCTCGGTCTCGTCGTCCTCGCCGTCGCCTAGGAAACCAACCAACCAATCACAGGTTAAGAACTCTCTCATACACACACACACACACACACACACACACACCACACACACACACACACACACACACACACACACACACACACACACACACACACACACACACACACACACACACCACACCCACACACACACAACACACACACACACACACACACACACACACACACACACACCTGGCCCAGTGCACTTCCTTCCTCAGCCTACCAGGTGCTACAGTCCATTTGGTTATAGGCTGTTAGCAAGCTGATCTACCAGCATACATCTGGGTGGACACTCTCACTTGTGATGTCATAAGCCGGAGATTCTGAAACTGCTTGTGATGGCTAATCGCACTCACACCTGGTGGTAAAATAGGAGCCCCTAAACATATACTGTATACGTATGTGTATCAACATATTGAATATTTTCAATAGAAGCGATGGGTTCAAAACCTAAAATGAAAGCAGCCATATTGGTCAAGAAACAGCATCTTTAACTTGACACTAAATGTTTTATACTGCCCTATTGTTGACATGCCTACTTGCTTATATGCCTTTTGCTGTTTATTTGCCTATTTGCTTTGTTAAACTTTGTTAAAAGCATTTATGGCCCAAAAAACTGCTCTGTCACCCCCTTGAAAACAATAGATGTTCTCACACTCCTAAAGGACCAAAACCAGATCCTGTTGAGGTGGGCCGAACATTTTGAGGCCCTACTCAACCAACACTCTTCTACAGACAACACCATTCTGGATGAGCTACCTGAACGCCCTTCTATCCAGGACCTAAGCCAGCCACCAAACTTCATGGAGGTTCTAGCAGCTATCCGCTGTTTGAAGCACAACAAGTCCCCTGGCACTGACAGCATCCCCGCTGAACTCCTGAAACAGGGAGGGTACCTCTGTGCAAGGACCATCCACCAGTACATTACGAGGGCCTGGGAAGACGATGAATCACCAATTCAGGCATGAGTAATCAAACAAGATGCTCTTTCTCTTCAGTGGAAGAATGCGAGAAGGACTAACTGGAGGTCTATCCTGCATCAGTCATGTGCCTGACCGTAAGTTATAAATAGAACGCGTAATATGCGTTCACACGGTCTCTGAGCTTACGAACACTTCCCAAGTCTAGAAGAAGCAACAGCCTCATCACTCTGCCTTTCGTGAAACAAAATAGAAGATACTTTGAAAATGCATCGAAAATCACACAGACAAAACCTGAGGCTAAATAAATGTCGCTGAGGGCCCACCTCGATCTGCATGCTCTTGGGCTGGATGACGTGGATCTTGTTCTTGTAGCCGCACCACACCTTGTCGTGGACCACGGCCATGCAACGGATGGAGTGGTGGGGGCGGCCCAGGTCCATCAGGTGGTAGTTGGACAGATCCCACTGGCCATCTGCTGGGAGACGCACCGGCAATGTGAGATACAACGATACAAAGATACAAAGAACAACAACAACAACAACATCTATGGCTTGACCTCAAATACTACATTCATTCAGGTTTTAAGAACTCAATATGACTTAAAGGAGACATATTATACCACCAGGTGTGAGCGTGATTAGCCATTCCAAGCTGTTTCAAAAACCGGTTGGAATGGCCCCCACTTGACATCACAAGTGGGCGTGTCCACCTAGAAGTATGCTGGATAGATCAGCCTACCAGCCTACCCAGTGGACTGTAGCAACTGGTAGGCTGATCTATCCCCATACATCTGGGTGGACACTCCCACTTGTGATGTCAAGTGGGGGCCATTCCAACCGGTTTTTGAAATCACTTGGAATGGCTAATCACAACGGCCGGAGCCTCTTCAGCATGGAATAAACTCGATCTGTCGAACCTCAGCTTCAGGAGGAACAATGCGGATTCCGTCCCGGCCGTGGAACAGTGGACCAGCTCTTTACCCTCGCAGGGTTGTTGGGGGGGGCATGGGAGTTTGCCCATCCAGTCTACATGTGCTTTGTGGACTTGGAGAAGGCCTATGACCGTGTCCCCCGGGGAATCCTGTGGGGGGTACTACGGGAGTATGGGGTACCGGGGCCGTTGGTACGTGCCATTCGGTCCTTGTACGAACAAAGTGCGAGCTGCGTCCGTATTCTCGGCACAAAGTCAAGCATGTTCTCAGTGGGTGTTGGACTCCGCCAAGGTTGTCCCTTGTCACCGGTTCTGTTCGTGATCTTCATGGACAGAATCTCAAGGCGCAGCCGAGGTGAGGAGAGTGTCCGGTTTGGGGACCTCAGAATTGCATCTCTGCTCTTTGCAGATGATGTGGTTCTGTTGGCTACATCAGACCGTGACCTCCAGCATGCACTGGGGCGGTTTGCAGCCGAGTGTGAAGCGGTCGGGATGAGAGTCAGCACCTCCAAGTCTGAGGCCATGGTTCTCTGCCGGAAAACGGTGGAGTGTTCCCTCCGGGTTGGGAGTGAGTTGCTGCCTCAAGCGAAGGAGTTCAAGTATCTCGGGGTCTTGTTCACGAGTGAGGGCAAAATGGAGCGGGAGATGGACAGACGGATTGGTGCAGCGTCTGCAGTAATGCGGGCGCTGTACCGGTCCGTTGTGGTGAAGAGGGAGCTGAGCCGGAAGGCGAAGCTCTCGATTTACAGGTCCATCTACGTTCCAACCCTCACCTATGGTCACGAGCTTTGGGTAGTGACCGAAAGAATGAGATCGCGGATACAAGCGGCCGAAATGAGTTTCCTCCGCAGGGTGGCTGGGCTCAGCCTTAGAGATAGGGTGAGGAGCTCAGACATCCGGAGGGAGCTCGGAGTAGAGCCGCTGCTCCTCCGCATCGAAAGGAGTCAGCTGAGGTGGTTCGGGCATCTGATTAGGATGCCCCCCGGGCGCCTCCCTTTGGAGGTTTTCCGGGCACGTCCAACTGGGAGGAGACCCCGGGGCAGACCCAGAACCCGCTGGAGGGATTATATATCTCGTCTGGCCTGGGAATGCCTCGGGACCCCCCAGGAGGAACTAGAGAGTGTGGCTGGGGAGAAGGAAGCCTGGGGGGCCCTGCTTAACCCGTGAACTCCTGAAACAGGGAGGGTACCTCTGTGCAAGGACCATCCACCAGTACATTACGAGGGCCTGGGAAGACGAGACCATACCCCAACAGTGGAGGGACGCCAACATCGTTGCCATTTATAAAAATAAAGGTGACAAGTCCATCTGTGGCAACAGCAGAGGGATAGCACTCCTTGGCTGCAAATTTGTCAACATCCTCCGCCAATTCCACGATGGGATGAAGGCTCGTGACCATTGGAGGACAGGAGTCTGCGTCCTTCCCTGTATGCACAGGGGTACGACAAGGGTGCGTATTGGCCCCTGTACTCTTCAACATCTTCCTCCTCTGTGTCACCCAACTTCTGCACAAAGAGCTGGAGGATAACAGTGGTGTTGCAGTGGACTTCCGACTGGACGGAAACCTCTTTAACATCAGGAGGCTACGGGCAACCACCAAACTGTCCAGAGAGCGGGTCCTCGAGCTGCAGTATGCGGACGACTGTGCTCTTGTGGCACATTCTCCCCAAAACCTTCAGTCCATCCTTGCTGTGCTGTAAGGGCATACAGCAGGATGGGGCTGTTCTGTGAACATCCGCAAGACTGAAAGTGATCTGCCAGTGAGTTCCAGCATCCCACACACCCACCTGCTTTCACCATCAATCAACAACCACTGGACAATAACTCCCTTCCTTCAGATACTCGGTAGTATCCTTTCAGAGGACTGCAGCATCGAGCATGAGGTGCAAAACCGGATCAGGACAGGCGTCAGCTGCTTTTGGGAGACTGCGGCCGTCGGGTGTTCCAAACAGCAACCTCACCTGCACACCAAGGTTGCTGTTTACCAAGCTGTTTGCCTCACCACATTGCTGTACAGCTGTGAGTTAAGGGTCATGTACAGCCGCCACATAAAGTCCCTGAGTGCTTCCATATAGGGTGCTTACAACGCATCCTGGGGTCACCTGGCGTAGGATCGTGTGCCTCATACAGAAATTAACTTGCAAAGACCAACTGCAGAAGTATAGAGGCCACGATCACCCAGCACCAACTACGGTGGCTTGGACATGTCCTCCGGATGCCCCAGGAACCGATTGCCCCGCCAGAGTGCTTTATGGCCAGATTACATCATGGGCAGCGCTTGGCAGGAGGGCAGAAGAAGAGGTACAAAGACCAGCTCAAGACCATGGCTCAGGAAATGCAACATCTGACCCCAGGATCTGGAGGCTGCTGCTGCTGACCGCAATTCCCGGTGGCAGATATGCCTGGATGGAACCCGTAGGATGGAGGAGGAGAGGACCTTGCCAGAAGACAACAGCAGAGACTCAGGAGAAACACGCCCATGGTTGCCAGCACTACCACCACTACAACTTATACATGCCCGACCTGCAACAAAATATGTGGTTCCAGGATTGGACTGTTCAGCCATTCAAGAACCCACCGTTAGGGATATAAGTGGACGTCATCATCGGATTCGATGGACAACCATAAGCAAGCAAGTGTGTGTGTGTGTGTGTGTGTGTGTGTGTGTGTATGTGGCGCGTTGCTCACCGATGCGGAAGTCGATGTAGCCCTCTCCTCCACTGAGCACCAATACATTTTGAACACTTTGGGCTTCTGTTTCCGGGGGGGCCGTGGACTCCTGGCCCTCCGATGGACTGTCCAGAACGCTGCCGTTCAGGGTGGCCAGAACATTGCCTGTCGCAAAAATAAAACAGATTATAATAACCTCCAAGTAAAGTGATGCAGGGGGGGGGATATATTAGTGATTAATTAGCATAGCGTGTATTATTATTAGCATGTATGTTAGCATGGACTTGCACCATCGTTTCTGCCTTACCTGGCACAGAGACAAAGAACTTGACAGCATCACGGTGTCCATGGAAACAGAGTTGGGCCTGAGCCATGGAGCAGTAGGGGATGAAGCTTCCACTGTTCTTCTCAGAGCTGTCGTCGCCATACACGTGGATCACGCCTCCAGAAGATGTAGGCGACACCTTATTGGCTGAGGGGCGGTCCACATGGTGGGAGTCAGAAGAGTTGCCGTCCAAAATGTACCGAACAAAACTACGTCTTATTCCACAAACCAACAATCAGAAGAGACCAGGAAACAGCAAGCAAGCCTTTCTTGGATAAAAAAACAACGAATGAATCCACAATACATTACATATGGCGGTTTTTAATTGTAAAATAAAGTAAGCAAAAAAATAAAGCAAAAACCACATTCTTAAAGGAGCTATATGTAACACATTTACTGTATGCAGCTAACATTAGCATTCATCTGTGTGACCTTAAATACAGACAGCTGACATGAAGTGTTTTAAAAAACTCCATAAGCTGGTTTATAATTAGCAAACAATAAATACATTACTGATCAACTTACCGTGTAGGACTCGTCATCACTTGTCTTCTGTTGATTGTTAAAATGTAATAATTGCGCTTGTCTCAAAATATAATGTTCGTGTTCGTTCAGGGTCCTCAACCTGTGTGAACTCTCCAATATTGTGACTTTAGACTGCAGTACCCATTTTAAACACTTGGTGTCACTGTTAGATATAGCTCCTTTAATCACAGGAGAGCCTCTCACACAACATCAAGCAGCTCCAGTGCATGCAACCAAAACACAAATCAACAGTCACACACACACACACACACACACACACACCACGCTGTATTCTGGTGAGGGTGCTGACATATCTGTCCAGATCATAAGAAAAGGGGTCATATATGAACTGAATCGTGACAGAATGATGCGAAAGGTTTGCTATTTTGAACAATCCACTGAATCCTGTGTGAAGTTGCCTTGGATACATGGATGAGACATTGCATCACAGAGCAAACAAACAAACAAACAGGCTTAGACACACACACACACACACACACACACACACACACACACACACACACACACACACACACACTACATACTGTACATGCATGCATGCTTCTCCAGGCCAGAGTATCTGCATCTGACCAGCAGGGTTGGGCAGAATTCAGTTTAGCCGCTAGCCGTTTAGCGCCAGTGTTAGCATTAGCATTATCGCTGTCACTTACCCCTCAGACCCAGCAGCTGTCCCCGGTGGAGGACGACGGCTAGAGCAGGCGGAGGAACGCAGGGGAGGAGGAGGGAGGAGGAGGGGGGGCAGGAGGAGGAGAGAGAGAGAGAGAGAGAGAGAGAGAGCAGAGAAGACAGTGACGGATACAGATGTTCAGGATAATCAAGGCAGTGAAGCGAGAGGGGGAATGGGGGGAAGAGCTTTTTGATTGAGGTGTAGGTACAGGGGGGAGGGTCGGGGGGTAGGGGGGAGGGGCTCTATTTGAAGCGGAGGAACAGGTGGAATCTACATGGAGGTGTATGGTGAGGTGGTGCAGGTGAGCTAGCTGAGAGAGTCCCCTAGCTGTGTGTGTGTGTGTGTTTTTAAATTGGCTTGTTGTACATTTGCACAGCTCAGACTTACTCTCCGTCAGGGGGATGGAGATGACCACACCGTTCCCAGTCCCCACCCACAGCCGGTTTCCACCAATCAGGAGCGCCGTGATGCGTACGAAGGAGAACCCGAGTTTGCCCGTGCCTGAGAATGAACAACAGCGATATTAGATAACGGGACGGAAAATAACCGATGTCGTAGAAAATTGCTGCAAAGAGAAAGTATCTGTATTGCCGTTGTTGTGTGTTCGAACTGAGCAAATAAAATTGAAATGGCAACAATGTTCAAGAAAGATGTATAATATGTGTAATATAATATATAAAATGTCTTTGGGAAAGGAATTCGGAGCTCAGTAGTTTGTGTACAACCTCCCGGAATTCCACTATAATGTGTTAGTTGTAGTCTTTTTCTGTCTTTCTCTTTTCGTCTTTTGTAAAGGAGACATATTATACCACCAGTTGTGAGCGTGATTAGCCATTCCAAGCGGTTTAAAAAAACGTCCGGAATGGCCCCCTCTTGACATCACAAGTGGGAGTGTCCACCTAGAAGTATGCTGGACAGATCAGCCTACCAGCCTACCCAGTGGACTGTAGCAACCGGTAGGCTGATCTCTATCCACCATACATCGGGGTGGACACTCCCACTTGTGATGTCAAGAGGGGGTCCTTTAATGCGTCAAGAGGGGGTCCTTTAACGCGTTGTGTTTACTGCGGTCATGCGTGTCTCACCCAGCATCTTGCTGACGTAGGGCTCGATGTCCACGTCCTGCAGGTGCTGGTGCGTGAGCGCGTGGTACAGCCGCAGCGTGGAGTCCAGCCGGATGGACACCCACACGCCGTCTCCGATCCACGCCAGCTGCCGCACCTGGCTCTCCCGGCGCGGGTGGGCGTCGAAGGACTTCTGCACCGTTGAGGGGCAGGGGCAGAGAAACGTTGGGCGCATGCAGCATTGCAAAAAGTTTGGTTTTGGATCAGCGTTATAAGTCAGCGTTTCACACGGCCACCAAACAAGAAATGTGCACCAGTAGCCTACTAAGTTGGCTTTGGAGAATAAAAGTATTGATATATTTGTGATATGTAATGCTATAGAGTGGTAAATGGTAAAAGGGATTGCATTTATACAGTGCTGTTATCCAAAGTGCTTTACAGTTGCCTCACATTCACCCATTCATACACCGACGGCGGTGCCAACCAAGCAAGGTAACAACCAACACGTCAGGAGCAGTTAGGGTTAGGTGGTGTCTTGCTCAGGGACACCTCGACACTTAGCTAGGTGGAGCCCGGGGATCGAACCAGCAACCTTCCTGTTGCCAGACAACCGAAATGTCCCAATAGAATCTTCAATGTCAAACTTTTTCACATACACTTCCCAATGTATTTTTTATGTCACACGTTGAGTTAATATTTAAATGAATCACCAATTCAGGCATGAGTAATCAAACAAGATGCTCTTTCTCTTCAGTGGAAGAATGCGAGAAGGACTAACTGGAGGTCTGTCCTGCATCAGTCATGTGCCTGACCGTAAGTTATAAATAGAACGCGTAATATGCGTTCACACGGTCTCTGAGCTTACGAACACTTCCCAAGTCTAGAAGAAGCAACAGCCTCATCACTCTGCCTTTCGTGAAACAAAATAGAAGATACTTTGAAAATGCATCGAAAATCACACAGACAAAACCTGAGGCTAAATAAATGTCGCTGGGGGCCCACCTCGATCTGCATGCTCTTGGGCTGGATGACGTGGATCTTGTTCTTGTAGCCGCACCACACCTTGTCGTGGACCACGGCCATGCAACGGATGGAGTGGTGGGGGCGGCCCAGGTCCATCAGGTGGTAGTTGGACAGATCCCACTGGCCATCTGCTGGGAGACGCACCGGCAATGTGAGATACAACGATACAAAGATACAAAGAACAACAACAACAACATCTGTGGCTTGACCTCAAATACTACATTCATTCAGGTTTTAAGAACTCAATATGACTGAAAGGAGACATATTATACCACCAGGTGTGAGCGTGATTAGCCATTCCAAGCAGTTTCAAAAACCGGTTGGAATGGCCCCCACTTGACATCACAAGTGGGCGTGTCCACCTAGAAGTATGCTGGATAGATCAGCCTACCAGTCTACCCAGTGGACTGTAGCAACTGGTAGGCTGATCTATCCCCCATACATCTGGGCGGACACTCCCACTTGTGATGTCAAGAGGGGGCCATTCCAACCGGTTTTTGAAATCACTTGGAATGGCTAATCACAATCGGCCGGAGCCTCCTTTCCAGCACCCTGGAATAAACTTCGAACTGTCGAACCTCAGCTTCAGGAGGAACAATGCGGATTCCGTCCTGGCCGTGGAACAGTGGACCAGCTCTTTACCCTCGCAGGGTTGTTGGGGAGGGCATGGGAGTTTGCCCATCCAGTCTACATGTGCTTTGTGGACTTGGAGAAGGCCTATGACCGTGTCCCCCGGGGAATCCTGTGGGGGGTACTACGGGAGTATGGGGTACCAGGGCCGTTGGTACGTGCCATTCGGTCCTTGTACAAACAAAGTGCGAGCTGTGTCCGTATTCTCGGCACAAAGTCAAGCACGTTCTCAGTGGGTGTTGAACTCCGCCAAGGTTGTCCCTTGTCACCGGTTCTGTTCGTGATCTTCATGGACAGAATCTCAAGGCGCAGCCGAGGTGAGGAGAGTGTCCGGTTTGGGGACCTCAGAATTGCATCTCTGCTCTTTGCAGATGATGTGGTTCTGTTGGCTACATCAGACCGTGACCTCCAGCATGCACTGGGGCGGTTTGCAGCCGAGTGTGAAGCGGTCGGGATGAGAGTCAGCACCTCCAAGTCTGAGACCATGGTTCTCTGCCGGAAAACGGTGGAGTGTTCCCTCCGGGTTGGGAGTGAGTTGCTGCCTCAAGCGAAGGAGTTCAAGTATCTCGGGGTCTTGTTCACGAGTGAGGGCAAAATGGAATGGGAGATGGACAGACGGATTGGTGCAGCGTCTGCAGTGATGCGGAACACTGTACCGGTCCGTTGTGGTGAAGAGGGAGCTGAGCCGGAAGGCGAAGCTCTCGATCTACTGGTCCATCTACGTTCCAACCCTCACCTATGGTCATGAGCTTTTGGTAGTGACCGAAAGAATGAGATCGCGGATACAAGTGGCCGAAATGTGTTTCCTCCGCAGGGTGGCTGGGCTCAGCCTTAGAGATAGGGGGAGGAGCTCAGACATCCGGAGGGAGCTCGGAGTAGAGCCACTGCTCCTCCGCATCGAAAGGAGTCAGCTGAGGTGGTTCGGGCATCTGATTAGGATGCCCCCCGGGCGCCTCCCTTTGGAGGTTTTCCGGGCACGTCCAACTGGGGGGAGACCCCGGGGCAGACCCAGAACCCGCTGGAGGGATTATATATCTCGTCTGGCCTGGGAATGCCTCGGGATCCCCCAGGAGGAACTAGAGAGTGTGGCTGGGGAGAAGGAAGCCTGGGGGGCCCTGCTTAGCCGGCTTACCCCGGATAAGCGGACGAAAATGGATGGATGGATGGCTAATCACGCTCACACCTGGTGGTATAATAGGAGTCCTTTATGATTAACCCCCATAACCCTTTTATGAATGACTTATGTCTTAGTTCAATGGATGAAAGCAGCATCTACCCTCAGCTCGGTGGAATATGGCGAGGGTCCCGTCGGCTAAGGCCACCAGCACACGACCTTTCACATGCCTGCAGCGCATTATACACACAATTAATATTCAATAAAAACATGATAATTAATAATGCCATAGGAGTGACTATCAGATGACATAGGATTTGTATACTTAGTATATCATTTGTATACTTGTGTGCGTGTGCTTACACCAAGCTGAGCACAGAGTCCTTGAGTTTTATGGAGTGCAGACACTTCTTCCAGTTGCCCACGGCGGAGTGGACATAGAGCCTGGAGAGGGGGGAGGAGGACAGGGATCTATAAACTACTACAAACTATAGAAATATATACATATTCATTTCCAGCCTAAATTCTTTGCAATCCAAATGAATATATTGGGCTGGGGTTCATGGATATAGTTTGATCATAAATTGATATAATACAAAGTAATATAATTGTGATTGTTTCTTGGTCACTGGAGGGCTGCGAGGCTACTTACCAGGGGCCACTGAGCCAATTTACCAAGGGCTGCTAGGCTACCTATCAGGGGCCGCTGGGCTACCTACCAGGAGCCTCTGGGCTACCTACCAGGGGCCTCTAGGCTATCTACCAGGGGCTTCTGGGCTACCTACGAGGGGCCACTAGGCTACCTACCAGGGGTCACTAGGCTACCTACCAGGGGTCACTAGGCTACCAACCAGGGGCTGCTAAGCTACCTACGAGGGGCTGCGATGCCCCCTGCCATGGGCCTCTGGGCTACCTACCAGGGGCCTCTGGGCTACCTACCAGCCGTTCTGGGCCCCCAGCCACATGGTAGGGGCCACGCTGGTGCAGTTCTTGGCGTCGTCACCTCCCTCCTCCGTGTCTGTTGGGACAGACGTCTCCTCTTTGGATTGACCGGCAGTTCTGTTGACGCGAGGGAAACACATTGTCCAAATATCATCAAGATAAGAGAAAGTAAGGTAAGTTACTTTATTGATCCCACACAGGACAGTAAACGCTTTTGTTTGTTTTTTTAATTACAGGAAAAACTATTGCTGGTTTATAACAAATAATCCAAGTCAATTAGGTTATGAATATCCACAACAAACTATATATTGATTCTTTCAATAAAAGAATGATCAGGTGAAATCATTTCTTATTTTGACAAATCAAAGGAAATGTGATCAGCATCAGAGATCCACACTTTTTGCTCCGCCCCCCTTTGACCTGGAGGGCCATACTGACTGGCAGGCTGGGCGTTGGCCTACCGGTCGCTGGCATCCACCACGCGGGGCTGGGGGTCAGTGAACACGTGCTCGGTGAAGAGTCCCAAGGGTCCCGGCTGCGCCTCGTGGCGCGTGACCTCGGCGGGCTCCGGGACCTCCGTTGCCTCGGTGGCCTCCTCGGCCGACTGCGCCGCCGGGTGCAGGTGCAGCTTGCCGTTGGTGGGCGGGGCCACGGGCGCTGTGGGGGTGGGGGCGGGGGGAAGGAGGGCAAGCACAGGGGGGGTGGGGTCCTCGTATCAATCTGCAAAGGCCCCGGCACTTAAATGTGGAGCTATTTGTACTGGAGCTTTCCCTGCCGATGCTACATTTATACACATGCTCTATCGCGGTTGTTGGCCCCTCCCCTGACAGATAGGGCTAATTCTATTGGTCGGTCGGGATGGAGACTCTACCGCCTGGGACGCAATCTGATTGGTTGGTTTTGAATAGTGACTAGTGTCTTAAAGAGTGGGTCTTAAGAAACATGGCTTCTTGGCCAGATTTAGTTTCACTTCAGACGGTTTATGTCTCCTGTTGTCCTGGTGTCACCGTTTCTGTTCCTAGCTTAGTTTAGCCTTCACTGAATGTCATTCTCTTATGCTCCTCTATTCCATTTATGAGATAGATTCATTATATTTCCAGTCATAGTTAGCTTTATGCTCTCTCTATTTGTTTGTGAAATAATCCTTTTTTCGATAAGTTTGAACTCTTCAACTAAATCTTCCATGGCCACCCTCTCGTGCTTGCTTCTACCACTCGACTAGTTTCTACTCTATACTATTTCTACGACGAGGGGAGGGAGAGGGAGAGAGAGAGGGAGAACGGAGGGAGAGAGAGAGAGAGAGAGAGGGACAGAGAGAGAGAGCGAGAGAGAGAGAGAATGGGGGGAGAGAGAGAGAATGGGGGGAGAGAGAGAGAACAGAGGGAGAAAGAGAGAACAGAGGGAGAGAGAGAGAGCAGAGGGAAAGAGAGGGAGAGAGAATGGAGGGAGAGAGAGAACAGAGAGAGACAGAGAACAGAGGGAGAGAGAGAGAGAGAGAGAGAGAGCACAGCCTTCAAGCAGACGGTACCTGTTTGCGGGATGGGAGGGGGGGGGCGCAGAGAGGAATGGCAAGACCCCAGGCTCTACCACCCACCCACTGCCTGCCTGAGCGCTACGAGGATGCTACTAGGTTCGTGTGAAGCAGGAGGTGCCGGCTGCCCCCCGGGTTGCTCACCTTGCCCCTTGTCTAGTATGGGCGTGTCGGTGCGCGAGGAGCAGTTGCTGCGGGCCACGCTGCAGTGAGTGGCACAGCCCACAAGAGTGATGCTCGCCAACATACCCTCCACTCCCCCCGCGTCGTCACCCCCGCCGCCTTCACCACCACCACCACCACCACCACCACCTGCGTCCAGCACGATCTCCCCCGCCGGGTAGTCGTTCTCGCTGGCAGCTGTGGAGAGAGGTCGGGGGGGGGGGTTACATGCATGATCACAAGCACACATACACACACACACACACACACACACACATGAAACACATACACACGATAACGGGCACACAGCACACAGGCAAATGCACGAGCGCGCACACACATACACGCGCATGATCACACACACACACACTCACACACACGCACACACACACACACACACACACACACATAATAAGTTTGATTGCTTTATAATTGTACAAACTTAACTACTAATAACTAACATAAGTACAACTAGTTTTCACCACTGTACTGGGACTACACTGAGGTGAGCTACACCACTGCAACCATTGAGATCATCTTATAGGTATAGAAGGGAATGCAGGCAACCAATCACACGCAGGGTTACAGTGCTACATGATTGGTTGCCACAGAGGGGGAGGGGCCGGGGCGGGGCCTCACCTGGCACACTGGAGATGCAGAGCACGTGGGCGTTGCACACGTTGAACTGGTCGACCAGCGAGCCGGGCTGGTTGGCGTCGATGATCACCACCTTGCTGGCCGAGTGTGTGCTGGTCAGGATCCACACGCGGCTGCCCATGGCATCCATCTCCTGCAGCTCCTTGGACTGGTGGGGGCGACACCCGGGGGAGGGGGGGGGGAGAGAGGTCAGAGGTCAGCGTGGGGGCGTGTCTTGTCTTGGCCTGTCCTGTTTCCTCTTCTAGTGGATGGGATGTTATAATACCGTTATACACATAACCACGCACACACACCTTGTGCACATGTGCGTCTGCAATGTGTGTGTGTGTTTGAGTGTGTGAGAGAGAGAGAGAGAGAGAGAGAGAGAGAGAGAGAGAGAGAGAGAGAGAGAGATAAAGAAAGCGAGAGGTAGGCAGATAAATTGGGAGAGAGAGAGACAGAGAGAGAGAGAGACACGCACAGAGAAACAGACAGACAGAGACACAGAGATAGAGACTGAGCTAGGGAGAGAGAGAGAGAGAGAGAGAGAGAGAAAGAGAGCGAGAGAGACACAGAGAGACAGAGAGAGACACAGAGACACAGAGAGAGCGAGAGAGAGCGAGGCTACCTTCCTCTTCTCCGGGGAGCTCTGGGTGCTCTTGCCATCGCCCGCGTCGCCCTCAGAGGTCAGGGGGTCGGTGCCGGACGCCTTCAGTGCTAACGTCTCCTGGCTGCCCATCGTCCACCCGGTCAGGTCCACCCCGGCTGCACACCACAGCTACACACACACACACACACACACACACACACACACACACACACACACACACACACACACACACACACACACACACACACACACACACACACACACACACACACACACACACACACACACACACACACACACACACACACACACATCACACACACACACACACACCACACACGTGTTACAGGTGTGTGTTGTGGGATGTATTCATTGGATGGATCGGGAGTTTGGTGTGGTTTGTGTGTGTGTGTGTTACAGTAATGGGTAATGGGTGTGCTGCTACCTTTCTGTTGGGATCCTTCTCCACCAGGGGGCGACAGTACACAGGAACGGGCACGTTCTTCATGCGGTTGTCCTCCTTCTCATTGGTCGGCTGGGAGGAAATGAGAAGGGGGTCACGATGAGGTCAAAGCTCATTCGGCCGCCAAAATCAAACGCGTTACGAATGCAATACAATCCTGAGGCCTAATCAGCCAGAGAATCGTCACATGCCTGCATTATGCATACACTTTTATTTCGCTCCTTAGGGATAGGTTTAGAGAAGTGCATGCTGGGACATGGAGTTCACTCGCCTGTTGGCTCTTCAGGGGTCCGGCTGGGGCGCTTTCGATCTGCCCGCCGGGCTGTGGAAGACCAGAGTTTAGAGCCACCTGCCTGGTAATGGACTTAGGTATCAGACCTAGGGTTACTGAAGAAGCTTGATAAACATTCAAGGGTTCAACTTTTTCTTTTATTTTTTAACTTCCAGAAATATCGGCTCTGAAAAAAATGACAAGGCATCACTTGCGGAAACGTTAACCGCTTTGTGATTGGTTGAGGCGGAAGCGAGCCCCGCCCAGTCTCAGAAAACCGGCTCAGGAGGTCGAAACTTCAGACTTCAATTATCACGTGAAACTAAATGGAAATCCAAGATGATTACCACACCAATAATTGACCCTTCAAACGTCTCTAGTTGGGGGTGGAGGGGGTGTACCTATTACTTTCAAAATTCTATTGTTGTAACAAGTACAATGGAATGCTTACTTCCCATTCACTCCTGCAGTATTCTTCTAAACCAATTCTAAACAACTCTAAACAATTATTAATAGTAACTAATACGTACAAAATAGGTAAAGATTTAATAATTAAAAAGTGTAAAAGTAAAAATAGGTAAAAAGTAAAAAGTGACAAGTAAAGTAGTAATATCTGGCTGTTGGTGCAAACATGTATTAATGCTGTCCCCGCATTCAGTACAGTAATATTGTTATCCTAGCATAAAAATGGTAACTAGTAGATAGTAGCAGCAACATGTAGTGAAGTATAATGATAAATGTATAAGTGACCTGTGTAGTACAGTACAGTGAGAGTGGCCTGCTTGCTATGTAGCGAGTCACGAGTTCCTAGTGCAATTGAAAGTCTACCCCTGTAAGTCTAGTGTAATTATAAGTCTAATAATAGTCCAATAATACAATAGTCCAAAAAAGAAAGAATGGTGTAAATCCAATAATCCAATTGTGTGCTGAATAAGGGAGAAGAGAGGGAGAGAGGAGAGAGGAAGGAGAGAGGAGAGAGAGAGAGAGGAGAGAGAGAGAGAGAGAGAGGAGAGAGAGAGAGAGAGGAGGAGAGGAGAGGAGAGGAGAGGAGAGGAGAGAGGAGAGATGAGAGAGGAGAGAGAAAGAGGAGAGAGGAGAGAGAGAGGAGAGAGAGAGGAGGAGAGAGAGGAGAGAGGAGAGAGAGAGAGGAGAAGAGAGAGAGAGGGAGGGGAGAAGAGGAGGGAGAGGAGAGAGAGGAGAGAGAGAGAGAAAGAGAGAGAGAGGAGAGAGAGAGAGAGAGAGAGAGAGAGAGAGAGAGAGAGAGACACGCACAGAGAAACAGACAGACAGAGACACAGAGATAGAGACTGAGCTAGGGAGAGAGAGAGAGAGAGAGAGGAGAAAGAGAGCGAGAGAGACACAGAGAGACAGAGAGACCAGAGAGACAGAGGACACAGAGGACAGAGAGAGAGAGAGGCGAGGCTACCTTCCTCTTCTCCGGGGAGCTCTGGGTGCTCTTGCCGTCGCCCGCGTCGCCCTCAGAGGTCAGGGGTCGGTGCCGGACGCCTTCAGCGGCTAACGTCTCCTGGCTGCCATCGTCCACCCGGTCAGGTCCACCCCGGGCTGCCACACCACAGCTACACACACACACACACACACACACACACACACACACACACACACACACACCACACCACACACACACACACACACACACACCACACCACACACACACACACACACACACACACACCACACACACACACACACACACACACACACACACACACACACACACGTGTTACAGGTGTGTGTTGTGGGATGTATTCATTGGATGGATCGGGAGTTTGGTGTGGTTTGTGTGTGTGTGTGTTACAGTAATGGGTAATGGGTGTGCTGCTACCTTTCTGTTGGGATCCTTCTCCACCAGGGGGCGACAGTACACAGGAACGGGCACGTTCTTCATGCGGTTGTCCTCCTTCTCATTGGTCGGCTGGGAGGAAATGAGAAGGGGGTCACGATGAGGTCAAAGCTCATTCTGCCGCCAAAATCAAACGCGTTACGAATGCAATACAATCCTGAGGCCTAATCAGCCAGAGAATCGTCACATGCCTGCACTATGCATACACTTTTATTTCGCTCCTTAGGGATAGGTTTAGAGAAGTGCATGCTGGGACATGGAGTTCACTCGCCTGTTGGCTCTTCAGGGGTCCGGCTGGGGCGCTTTCGATCTGCCCGCCGGGCTGTGGAAGACCAGAGTTTAGAGCCACCTGCCTGGTAATGGACTTAGGTATCAGACCTAGGGTTACTATTCACTGAAGAAGCTTGATAAACATTCAAGGGTTCAACTTTTATTTTTTAACTTCCAGAAATATCGGCTCTGAAAAAACGACAAGGCATCACTTGCGGAAACGTTAACTGCTTTGTGATTGGTTGAGGCGGAAGCGAGCCCCGCCCAGTCTCAGAAAACCGGCTCAGGAGGTCGAAACTTCAGACTTCAATTATCACGTGAAACTAAATGGAAATCCAAGATGATTACCACACCATAATTGACCCTTCAACGTCTCTAGTTGGGGGTGGAGGGGGTGTACCTGTTTCTTTAAAAATTCTATTGTTGTAACAAGTACAATGGAATGCTTACTTCCCATTCACTCCTGCAGTATTCTTCTAAACCAATTCTAAACAACTCTAAACAATTATTAATAGTAACTAATACGTACAAAATAGGTAAAATTTTTAAATAATAAAAGTGTAAAAGTAAAAAAGTAAAAAGTGACAAGTAAAGTAGTAATACTCTGGCTGTTGGTGCAAACATGTATTAATGCTGTCCCCGCATTCAGTACAGTAATATTGTTATCCTAGCATAAAAATGGTAACTAGTAGATAGTAGCAGCAACATGTGGTGAAGTATAATGATAAACGGTAAGTGACCTGTGCAGTACAGTACAGTGAGAGTGCCTGCATGCTATGTAGCCGAGTTCCTAGTGCAATTGAAGGTCTGCCCCCTGTAAGTCTAGTGTAATTGTAAGTCTAAGTTCAACATCTATAGTTGTGCGTGCTAGTGGTTGTGGTGGTGGGTGGAGGATGAAGGGGGCGGGGGGTGTACCTGTTTCAACATCTATAGTTGTGGTGGTGGGTGGAGGGTGGAGGGCGAAGGGGGCGGGGGGTATACCAGTTTCAACATCTATAGTTGTGGGTGGTGGTGGTGGGTGGAGAGTGAAGGGGGCAGGGGGGTGCCTGTTTCAACATCTATAGTTGTGGGTGGTGGTGGTGGGTGGAGGGTGAAGGGGGTGAGGGGGGTGTACCTGTTTCAACATCTATAGTTGTGGGTGGTGGTGGTGGGTGGAGGATGTGTGAAGGGGGCGAGGGGGCGAGGGGGGTGTACCTGTTTCAAGCGGGACGGCACGCTCCAGCCGCAGGCCTGCATGATGCCGTCGTCGCGGCGCATGTGCTCGCGCACCTGCCGGTACTGCTCACGCCTCTGCTCCCGGCGCACGGACAGCGCCGAGTCGCTGAGGAGAGACGCAACACCATTACTGGCCAGTCTGCAAGCGAGAGAGAGAGAGAGACGGAGAGACGGAGAGAGAGAGAGTAGGGAAAGAAGCGAAGCATTAGCAGCCTGGCCAGCCAGCAGCAAAGAGAGAGAGAGAGAGAGAGAGAGACAGTATACGCTAGAATGAAAGAGCAATAAAGAGATGAGGAGGAAGAGAGAGAGAGAGAGATAGAAGCAAAGGCAGCTGCCATCGCTGGTCAGAAATGAAGGCTTGTTTCGGACAGCAATAGGTAAGCTAAGCTTGAGATTAGCTGGAGCAAAGCTAGCGAGCGAGCAGGACAGGTCTAGGAATAGGCAAAGGAGAGAAAGTAACCAGACTGTAACTCATGAATTACAATTCATGGGTTTCATGTTTAGGTTTTGGTTTGTTTGGTTTGTGTATGTGTGGTGGCTGGCATGTCTGTGCACATACGTTTGTGTGAGCGTGTGGCGTGCATGGATGTGGAGGGTTGTGGTACGTGTGTGTGTGCCTGTGTGTGTGTGTGTGTGTGTGTGTGTGTGTGTGTGTGTGGTATATGGGTGAGCGCATTTTTCTCTCCTATATTTGGCGCCAGGGAGAAATAACCAGCGATAGCCTGACGCAATAGAGATTACACGTCGTATTTTATGCTAACGGTACCTATGCAAACGCTCGCCGTCATGTTAACTATAACTATATATAGTCAGGAACCAGTTCAGATGATTACAGAGCGAGCATAAACGCTTACACTGCTCAAGTATAATGCTCAGGAAGTATAAGAAAGTGTCCTAAAAATAAATGAAATGAAATAAAAACTGCATTGCCCTTTAATCACTACTATTGACTCCTTGACCCACTGACCCTGTGACCTTCTGACAGTTCTATCACATCTCTTTTAGTTTATTTTACTTTATAATGGGATGTCCGTGTTTTATAGGGTTAATTGTTTTGTGACATTTCTTACATTCCTGTCCATAAATGTTCTGGTGATTCTCAGCACTGTGAAATGAAGTGTGTAAGCGACAAATAAAGAGGAAGTCTAAATATAAATATAGCCTTTCCATCAAGCTGTAAGTCTCCCAATCCAAGGAACACATATATGGTATCTCTACCTTTGATTGCATTACAGTAGTCATTTGACTATCCTACCTTACCTAACCCAACCAGATAATGGGTTAGAGATATGTGTGTGTACGTGTGTGGGGGGCGTGGCCTAGACATATAGCCCCGCCCCCCGCACCACAACAGAGCCCAGACTCCCATCAAAGTGGTCATTTATTTCATGTTGACTAAAGCAAGCGGCCATGCAGCTGGGTTGTGGTGTCCATAGAAACCGAGGCAACTTCCTTGTGTTATTCGCTAACACAAGGAAGTGCTGCGTGCGTACGTTGCGTTGTGAATAAAAATCCCCGTCCTGAATCATCAATTCCGTTTTCATGTGGAAAAACGGACGGGAAAGTCGGACAGATGACGTCGTTGGGACGACGATATGCGTTCCCCATTGGTCCGATATGAGAAAATGTAAATGATTTAAACTCTCTGCTGCTAAATGTTCTCTATCTCTAAGTTTTTTTACTTTTTTTCCCCACAACACACGTAATGAAGCACAGTACTTCCTTATATATATTATTAGAAAGCAGGTTCCCCTTTAACAGGGAACTCTGGTTACTGGAAGCCGGGAGGGGTGGGGGGAGAAGGGGGGTGGAGAGGGGTGGGGGGGAGAGGGGGGGGGGAGAGGGGAGGGGGGAGAGGGGGGGTGGAGAGGGGCGGGGCAACCGGCTCACTCTTCGGGGAAGAACTCCAGGGTGCGGTTGGAGGTGGAGATCTGGCACATGGTGTGGCTGCGGCGCTGGGGGAAGCCAGCGGGCGACGGGGACTTGTAGTGGATGTTGACGCTGTAGTATGGCCTCTTGACCGGCGGGGGGCTGGAGGAGGTGCTGAACAGACGGGCAAAGCTGTGGTGGGGGGGTGGGGGGGAGAGAGAGAGAGAGAGAGAGAGAGAGAGAGAGAGAGTGAGAGAGAAAGAGAAGAGAAAGAAACCCCAAAAGAAACAACTTAATAATTGACAATGATTTGTGAGTATTGAACGGATGCGTAGTTGAATGCTTTGGAGTCAAAAACGTTCAGTGAAGACTACTCACAACTGCCAGATGGTGGACTTCTTCTTCTCCTGGATGGCTGGACTTTCCCTGGAGGCCCTGATGAGCAGAGATTGTGTGTGTGTGTGTGTGTGTGTGTGTTACTGTCATGCGTGTGTTACTGTGACAGAAATACAAGATCAACTCCAAATCCAAGATCAGTGCTCACGGTCGATTATGGAAATCGTTATACATGCAGACCACCACTGCATTCCGACCATTATAACTAGAATGATAAATAAGACACACTTTTAAGATAACACTTGAATTGAATGCTGAAATACATTTGTAGTGCGTTATGTTTTGACAGAACCATAGAACATAGAACAGAGAACCATCTCTTCTCCGGTGCTGTCCTACTGTGTACAGTCTGGTCTGAGAGGTCTGGTCATCACACCCCGCCCACTTCCTGCTCCTCCCGCCCCCCGTGGTCACCTGATCATCTCGGTCCACCTGACGGCCTCCTGCAGCTCCATCAGCCTCTCCTTGTACTGGTTCCTCTCCATCAGCACGCGGGCCATCTCCACCCGCGTGAAGCGCCTCCGCTGGGTCATGGTCATGTCCCCGTCCTGCATGGGCGACGAGTACTGGCCACAAGATACAGGGTGTCACGCAGGGTGTCACGCAGGGTGTCATAGACGTACTGTACATGGGAAACAGTGAACACCAATGATAGTCTCTATAGTGTATTCTAGTACTCACGTCATCCCCGGCCTCGTCCTTGGTGTCCTGCGAAGCCCCCAGAGCCTCCGCCCTCAACCTGCGGTGGAGGAGGCCAAAGAAAATCACATGACACGTCTCTCTATGTCTATATCCTGGGTCTATTTCTAATCAGCACACTTCGGGTTTCAGAATGGGTGATCTCTCTCTGTCTAACACAGTCTGTGTGGAGAGTGTGTGTGTGTGTGTGGTTGGTGTCTGGTTTAAGCAGCCTCACCTGGCCCAAGTTACAGACAGTTTTGGTGCATTTGGCAAATCAATGCCCACAGGTTACACCAGCCACGCACACACACACACACACACTCAAGGAGAGTGCCAGCACGCTATGATTGTTTCATCTGCTCTATCCACAACTACCAGTACCAACGCTGCAATAAACCGGTTCATCATCATCTGGGGGGGGATGTCGCCCTGAAAAGACACTTTAGAGGCTAACTGCTACAACCTGCCGATACAGTATAGCGAGAAATAACTAAATGGAGCAGAGAAAAATTCCACACAAACCAGCCGTCAAACATGGCCAAACGTCTGGGCACTGAGCGCTGCCATTTGGTTTCGCACCACATAGACGGTGAAACGTGAATATGGAAAGCCGTCGATCTGACATCTGACCGGAGGCAAGGCCGCCTCTGCGCTCACCTCTTGAGCTCCTCCTCCAGCTCCTTGACGCGGGCGTCCACCTTGCTCTTGGACTGCCGCACCGCCTCCAGCTCCTCTCGCAGGGACGCATGCTCGCCCGACAGCTCGTCCACCTTGGCGATGAGGTCGTTGGACACAATGTTCAGGGCGTTCCTGTGCGCGCGGCGACAAGGAGGAGACACCACTCTGAGATCTGCATCTGCTAATACCGTGTGTTGGTCTCCCTTACGTATCTGTTAGACTCTCTATGTCTCTCTCTCTCTCTCTCTCTCTCTCTCTCTCAGACTCTCTGTGTGTGTTCAAGTTCAAGTTCAAGTATTTTTTATTGTCACTTCACAATTTACACAATTTACAGTATAAGCAGTGAGTGAAAAACCTTGTGTGCAAAACGCCCAACAGCCGACAGTAATTATAAAAGAATAGTGAGTCTCTCTCTCTGGATCTCTGTCTCTCGCTGACTCTCTATGTCTCTCTCTCAGACTCTCTGTGTGTCTCTCTCTCTCTCTCTGACTCTATGTCTCTATCTCTCTGACTCACTATGTCTCTCTCTCAATTTCAATTTCAATTTAAAGAGCATTATTGGCATGGTAAACGAACATTTACATTGCCAAAGCGAGTGATAAATAAAAAGTATACTTATAAAGAACCAAATATATACAGGCCAGCAAAAAAAAAGTACAAAAATATATAAATAATAATACAAAAAATGTAAAAAAAAAATAGAATAATAATAATAATATATATATAAAATAACATTTAAAATATATATATAGAATATAAAATATATATATAAAAAATTACAAAATAAAAAATAGAATAATAATAATAAAAATAAAAATAATGATAATAATAATGAAGGGGGATTGACAGGTGATTGACAATCTTTATGGAGGTTGTATTCCGTTGGATGTCCTTTTCCTGTCGCAACATCTCACAAATCTTGATGCAGCAGATATGGAAGTTTTAAGGTTGTTGGTTAAGTTTTCAAAATTCTTTCGGGTGTGAAATCTATGGGAAGTATGTATCTCTAATGTCTTGGTATAGGTGGCAGGTTGTTAGGAAGTGTAGCTGGGTTTCCACCTCCTGTTGGGTGCAGTGTGTACAGAGTCTGTCTTCTCTTGGTAGCCAGGTCTGCCGGTGGCGGCCTCTCTCCACGGCGAGGCTGTGCTCGCTGAGTCTGTATCTAGTCAAGGATGTCCTGAGTTTGGGATCGGTCACAGTGCTCAGGTATTCTGCCGTTGTGTATTGTCTGTTTAGGGTCAAATAGTATTCTAATTTACTCTGTTTTTTGGTTGATTCTTTCCAGTGTGTGAGGTAGTTTTCTTTTTGTTTTCTTATAATTTGGTTTATTCAAATGGGGTTTCAGTCTAGTGGCTCTGCTTGGTTTTGTGAATAGAGTCCCAGAACCAGCTGGCCGAGGGGTCATCGCTCTAGAGTCTCTCTGTGGATGAGGGCTTTGTTATGGAGCGTGTCAGGCTCACTGTCTTTTAGGTGGTTATGAAATTTGAATGCCCTCTTTTGAATTTTTATTATTAGTGGGTATCGTCCTAATTCTGCTCTGCATGCATTGTTGGGTGTTTTCCGTCGGGTGCGGAGAATGGATTTCCAGAACTCTGCATGCAGCGTTTCAATTTGATGTTTGTCCCATTTAGTAAAATCTTGGTTTGCAAGTGGACCCCAGATCTCGCAACCGTAAAGGGAAATGGGTTCGATAACTGAGTCTAGTATTTTGAGCCATATTTTTATTGGGATGTCTTTCTTTTTATGGCATAAAAAGCCCTTCTTGCCTTGTCTCTCAGGTCATTTACAGCTTTGTTGAAGTTACCTGTGTTGCTAATGTTTAGGCCAAGGTAGGTATAATTCTTTGTGTGCTCTAAGGGAGTTGTCTTGGTTAGATTTATTGTCAGGGCCCAGTTCTGGGAGAATTTGTGTAGTAGATCAAGGTGCTGATGTAGTCCATCTTTGGTTGGAGACAGCAGCACCAGATCATCTGCGAACAGGAGGTGTTTGACTTGTGTGTCTCCTAGGGAGATGCCAGGTGCCTCAGATTGTTTGAGAGATTTTGCCAATTCATTGATGTATATGTTGAAGAGGGTTGGGCTCAAACTGCATCCCTGTCTAACCCCCTGTTTTGGGGAAAGAAATCTGTGTGTTGTTTGCCAACTCTCTCTCCCTGACTCTCTGTTTCTCTCTCTCTCAGACTCTGTGCCTGACTCTCCATTTCTCTCTATCTCAGACTCTCTATGTCTCTCTCACCCTCTCTGATTCTCTATGTCTCTCTCTGACTCTCTATGTCTATCTCATTCTCTAACTCTCTCGTTCTGTCTGTCTCTCTCTCTCTCTTTCTTACTTGGTCTCCAGCAGCTGTTTGTTCTCCGTCAGCAGGTTCTCCACCTCTTTGCCCATTCCTGGAAGGAGAGAAAATTAAAACAAAAAAGCGTTGATTTGTTTTCCAAGGAAGGCGACAGTTGTAGCTCCTCTACAACTGCAAGAACTTTGAAATATTCACTTGAAGTGAATATGAAACGTTGGTCCATTTTACCACACACATGGAAATGGATAACGTTGAATGTTATGAATGTAAGATGCCATGATCATCAGTTAAATCCTTTAAAGTATAAAGAACGTAAACCCTGAACAAAGAGCTCAGCCATGGAAGCATATTAACCCAGAGTCATGCTAGTGCGAGTGCCATGCTCATGATCAATGGAGGTTATACTGGGTCTGTTAGCATGAGAGGATACAGATTAGTTAATCATATCATACAGTACAAGCCTGGTTCAGAGCAGCACTGGCCTATCATTAGAAGGACTTGCAGTGCTTGAAGTGGCATGTTTTTAAAACTGAGGGCATATTGATGACTACGTTGTCCATGCTATTGATAATAGTCACAGCATATAGTCAGCATATGGCCATACAGTCAATATATTAACACAAACTAACCATTAACAGATATTCAATATTTATTTGATCTTTTGAATCAGAAAATAACATGATAGCAATGTAACAGACAACAATTTGTATTAAAAGATTAAGTAGCTTTCAGAGGAGAATACAAGGATAATGAAACAGAGATGTAATGTATATACAAGGCGGACGCCATACAGAGTAGGGGTGAAATGTATAGTGTATTATTCTCCATCTTAAAATGATTTAATTCATTTTCATACCGATAAGTAAGTGAGTTTTGTCAAATGTTATTTTGTCCAAAAGGGGGTCGTTTTAAACGGCATTGGAAATTGAATCAAACATTCAACAATGATCGTTGAATGTTTAACCTGAATTCAGAATGATTCTACAAAGTGTGGTGTTTGTGAATTGGAGGGATGGAGAGACCGGACGAAAGAGGGCAAGTGATATAAGCCAAGCAGCATGACGCAAGTGAGGGAGTGATGAAGACGGTTCATTTTGAGACAAGGCCACCCCCAGCAATCGCCCTTAACCGAAGAATCATCCCGGACTGACGAGCGCGAGAGCAGAGGAGAAGAAAGAGAAGGTTGTTGTAAAAGCTAAATGAGCAGGAAGGAAATATAGCAGGGTGTGGTGTATAATGAAGAAGAGATAGAGAAGAGAGACAGAGAAGGGAGAGGATAGAGAGAGAGAGAGTGAGAGAGC
>PIJE02000793.1:0-80000 GCA_002895965.2 Coryphaenoides rupestris | reverse complement strand
CACACACACACACACACACACACACACACACACACACACACACACACACACACTCTCTCTCAGACACACACACACACACACACACACACACACACACACACACACACACCACACACACACCACACACACACACCACACACACACACCACACACACCACACACACACACCACACACACACCACACACACACACACACACACACACACACACACACACACACCACACACACACACACACGCACACACACATTAATGAAGGGAGTCACACAAGTACCTAGGAGTTCGGCCCCTGCGTCCACGTCGCCGATGATGTCCGACTTGGCGTCTTTGATCTCGTGGTACAGGGAGTCTGTGTTGATGCCGAAGGCCTCGTTCACGATGCCCTGGGAGGGGCTGAAACACACCACACACACACAACACACACACACACACACACACACACCACACACACCACACACACACACACACACACACACACACACCACACACACACACACACACACACACACACACACACACACACACACACACACACACACACATCACGTGTGTGTGACAAATCAACACCCGTGGCTGGCAGTCAGGTATTAGAGACAACGGAGGGAAACAGAGGGAGGGGGAGGAGGAGAAAGAGACCAGCAGGACAGAGACAGAGAGGACACAGAGAGACAGGACAGAATTAGAGGACAGGACACCAGAGAGAGAGAGCAGAGAGCAGACGAGAGAGAGAAGAGAGACCACAGAGGAGAGACACAGAGAGACAGAGAGGGAACAAGAGAGAGGACACAGAGAGACAGGACACAAGAAGAGAGAGAGGACACATAGAGGACAGAGAGAGAGGTGAGGAGAGTTTAACCTGTTTCCTCCTCCGTACATGCCGAGGGTCAACACCACATGTCCGCTCCGGCGTGGAGTCGATGATCTCCTGGAACTCGGACCACTCGTCACTGCTCCCCATCCCTGGGGGGGCAACAATATTAAGGAACACATGTGAACAAAGTTACTAATTTTTACTATTGCTTTTTTGTTACTTTTGCTGTTAGAAGTTACTCTTCATGACGTTGCAAGTCACTAAGTTACTTTTAGTACGATGCTTTTTTGTTACTTTTGCTTGTAGGGAGGTTTACCTCTTCCATGTCCGTGACTACTATCTTTCTTGTCTATACTCGTTACCTGCGTTGGGAGGGGTTATTATTGTCGCTAGGTGCTATTGCTATATAGGTTTGCGTTACACTTGTCGATGACAGGTAAGTTTAACCGTGTTCAAGTTCAAGTTTGTTTATTGTCATTCATCCACATACACAGTATAGAGGAACGGAATGTTTTTTCTCACAGCCAAGTAACTCACAAAAAAACCTCAAAATACAACATAATAGAAACAAATACAAAAACCTGTGTGTAAACATTGTGATGAGCGTATGAACAGCGTGACTGAGATTGACAGAATGAAATATAATGAAGCAATAGAAACTATAATTATATAAATAATATAAGTAATGCCAAACTAGTGACCTCAGGTAATTATACATAGTATAGGTAGAAGGCACAGTGGTTTGTTACGCCCTGGTAACCCTGGTTCTGTCTTTGATGGAACCACCCACTACACTGTCTCGCACGGCTGGGATGCCACAGTGTGTTGTGTAAATGGTAATGATTGCATTTATATGCCGCTATTATCCAAATCGCTTTACAGTATTGCCTCACATTCAGCCAGTCATACACCGATGGCGGTGTCAACCATGCAAGGTAACAACCAACACACTCAGGGACACCTCGACACTTAGCTCGGCGGAGACCGCGGATCGAACCAGCAACCTTCCGGTCACGTGATGCGGGGTCTCACCGATGCTGACGTTGCGGGTCTCCTGGGACACCTGCACCTCCATGTTCCGGCTCAGCCTCTTGGCACCCTGGCGGCGGCGGTTGTTGCCGGCGCGCGTGACGTCGAAGTCGCCGTGTGCCGTGAAGCAGCCCTCGTTGAGCGGCGTGACGGAGGCCGACGGCACCGAGGAGGTGGGCGTGTTGGACTTGCTGCCCCCGCTGCTGGGCGTGGCCGCCACAGAGTCCGACTCGGACCCGTCCTCCTTTGGGGGTTGGGAGGGGGCGGGGGCATCACAAGGACATGTTAGCAGCATGACTCCCACCCCCCATGGACACTATTGCGTTACATTAAAGCGCATCTTTTCTTTATCTTTTTTGAATTTCTATATTATAACTTTCTGTTTAATGTTCAATGTTATGCACCAATTTCACAAATGCACATTCCTTGTTTGTAAAAACTAAAGCAATAAAGGTCATTCTGATTCTGATGTAGTGGATGCCACAGTTACTCATAACTATAATAACCTGGCTCAGATGTATTTAGATACATGTGATATTATATGTTTTGTAGAGTCACGTTAATAATAGTCTCAGCAGAAGTCTGTGGTTTGAGAAATGTTTTTTTCTTTTTCAATTGCTCCAGAATTGTATCTGTAGTTTAGTTAGCCAAATCTTTCGTAAAAGAATTGAGAAATCCAGAAGTGGATCCGAGGTATTTCGACCAATCATCATTAACCGGCGTTGCGTTGCAATTGCCTGCCCGTCATGTTTGGGCTGGGATATATTTTCATGGTGAACATCGTGTTGTGATTGGTTGAATTAGCTCGGATCGATAGTTCTGGATTTCGAGCAAAGTCCCCTCAAGATGGACCAGGTGAACAGTGACAACAGTAACAAGCCAATAGTGATGACACCCACACCACAACGACATCATCTCTCACCATCACAACATCTACGCTGGAATGTGTTACACATCTGCATCCGCTCAGGCATCAATCAACTTAGTGTCCAAAACAACAACAACAACAGCAACATCAGGCACAGCCCACACTGTACTGTACAACACATGTCACAAAACCGGAAAATAAACTTCATCGGGAAGCACGTCTGCACCCCTGCTTGCTTGGGTCAATGTGTCGTTTCAATTGTTTTCTTCCTGTCCAACTTTCACAAAACTCAGTCCTTAGCTGACAAACAAAGAGCCTCGACCCTTTCCACAGATCTACAGTAGCAGGGTCAATTAACTTCCTGTCTCTGTGTTCTCCCTGCTGTGAAAAGGGCCTATTATAACAATTCGGCATCCGTGACCGAGACACAAGCAGGCACGGGCGGCTGGGTGTGCCCACAGTGGGCGTGGCTAGACAGATGGGCGGTGACACAAAACTCTTCCTCTTCCTCCTCCGCCAGGGGGGCGGAGGGCGGCTGTCTATCACACCTGGTAGCCCGGGCCGTAGGTGGGCTGGCCCGCTTCGCCCAGCGGCCACGTGTCTTTGCTGGACATGGTCCTAGCCCCCCCGAGACCCCCACGTACCATGCCCTCTCCACCCGGGTACAGGCTCAGCGACGGAGGCCGGTCCGCTTTGCTGCTGGGGATGGGGGGATGTTTGGGGAGGGGGATGGGAGAGAGGCGGAGTTTATCGTTAGAACAGACCACTGATATGCACGGGTCAAGCCCAAAAATACAAAATACACGGAGCGTGAAGATGGGTTCATATTTGCAGTGTGGCCACCACATTTTTTTTTTAATCATACTTGTTTTAGCGAAGCACAGCACACATGTAGCGCACTTGTAATTTACCGCTTAGAACTCAAGGCTATTTTTAACTTTTGGGGCCACTGTGAAAAAGATAAAAATGTAAGATTTTGAGAATACTGTCGTAACTTTGAGAATAAAGTCAAACTATTACGAGAATAAAGTCTGAATATTTAGAGAAAAAAGATGAATAATTAGAATATGCCTTGTAAATGTTACATTTTATATTTATTTTGGGCTTCAGGGTTAAGATAAGCGACACCAAGAGGCAGAGGAGAGGAAACAAGGAAGGGAAGGGAACAAATTTGAGGAGGAAATATTTGAATTGTCTTTGAAATGGAAGCCGACTGGCAGACAGGAAGCAAGCGAGGTGGGACATCAAACAGTATCAAGAAGTATCAGTGTGTGTGTGTGTGTGTGTGTGTGTGTGTGTGTGTGTGTGTGTGTGTGTGTGTGTGTGTGTGTGTGTGTGTGTGTGTGTGTGTGTGTGTGTGTGTGAATGCTTCTCTGGAAAGTGTTACGACTTATTCTCTATGTTTATGCTTGACTGTAGAAACACAATAGCCAATAACAACACAACAACAACAACAACAACAACAACAACAACAACAACACAAAACAACACACAAAAGCAGAGGCGTGACGTGAGGGTTGGGGGGTGGGGGGTGAGGTGGGGTCGGGGGCGGTGGCGGGGGGGGAACCAACTCAGCCCATCAGACTAGTGACTGTACATTGTGCGGGGAGCTTAGTGTGACCCCTGACCCCGTTCTCTCACCGCTCAGACTTTAGAACGCAACCCTTTCACAACAAGTACACACAGGAAGGGATTTGAAGGTAGCATTCAAGAGCTTACACAAAGTATATACACAAGTATATATACAGTACTTCAGGCAATGGGGCAGGCCGGCTTGATAAGGAGGCTGGTTAAGGAGGGTTGGGGGGGTGGGGTGGGGGTGGAGTTGGGGTTGGAGGGGGGGGGAACTTAAGAATTGACCTCTTCTTCCATGTGTGGCGATGGCCTGGTGTGTGGCCATGATCACCAAGACGCCAGACAATACGTAAGGAACACAGACAGATGGACACCGAAAGCAAGACCCAGACGGGCGGATGGACAGACCAGACAGACACACACACCACACACAGACAGACGGACGGACAGACAGACATAGGCAGGCGGTGAGTAGTAGTAGTCGTAGACAGGTGACAAGGGACATGCATAATCAGACAGACAGTAGTACCACATACTGTCTCACACACACACCACACACACACACACACACACACACACACACACACACACACACACACACACACACAGCAGCGCGCGGGGGGGGGGGGGCACGGAAGGAGATGTAATTGGAGAGCAGCAGCCACAGCGTCATGGCTTAGTTACACCTCGGCTACGCCTCTGACTTTTGTGGTTCTCTGATCCCGCCGGGAACCACGTGGACCGCCAGGTTACTGTGGAACGCTCCCAGATCAGATCTAGGTCAGGTGGCCTGGTTGTTGTTGGTGGTGCAAAGTCATGTGATGTGATGTCATGTGATGTTCCGGCGCGCATACAGAGGTGTTTCCCCGGGTCACATTGTCTGGCTCTGGACCTCAATACTAGTGTGGACACCTTCCGGCCACGATGTGGACAGATAGCTAAGTGGTACGTCATTAATAAACCACGCCCCGTTGGCCTGAATTGAGGCACAAGGCAGAGTCCTGCACGGGTCTGATTTTGAAGACCCACTATACTACCATGGGAATGACATTACACTAAAACGGCAAGTACACATGTAAGGCACGAGTAGATCGTTCAGTTTTGCACCAAAGTTAAGTTAGTTCCATATTTGGAAGCCCATTCCATTAATTTATTTCATTCAATGTGGTGACAAAACGTCACCACATTATAAATAAATGTTGCGTATGAAACAGACAGTTGAAGATAGGCCTATTACACCGAAACCACACAGCATGTTGATTTGGTTGTTGAGTGATTGAGTTCATTCAGAGACAACAAACCGCCGGCACGTGCTCCTGTTGCAGTTGGCGAAACCACCACCCCCCCCACACACCCCCCCCGGTGCAGCGCAAGCACACACACACACACACACACACACACACACATACACACACACACACACACACACACACACACACACACACACACACACACACACACACGGACAGACGGACGGACAGTTGACTCACATTCGTCCGGAGCCCGGACCCTCTGGCTGACTGTGGCTGCCCGCCTGTTGCATTTTGGACCTCTCGATGTTCTCCACGTAGGTCTGGATCATCTGTTTGAGGGGGGGGGGGGGGGGGGGGAGAGCATGAGAGGGAGACCCTCCACCTCAGACACCTCAGGGTGTCCGGTCCAGTGCAGTCCAGTTCCACAAGACTCACGTTTCTATGAGGGTCAATATTGTGTTAGTTTCAACAACATGGCATATAACTCTGTAATAATGTCTACCTCAACTGTCTATTATATTTTTGTTTGTATTTACATGTACATCGCTACAACACTTATTGTATCTAGATATTATGAAACTCGTTCTATTCCTCGTAACTATGAATGCTTGAAACCTGCTCTATTCTTATCTTTATGTACCACAGCTATATTGCTGTCTCTTCCAACAAATCTACTCGTTGTAAGTCGCTTTGGATAAAAGCGTCTGACAAATGCCCTAAATGTAAATGAAGATAGTTTTTTTTTGCTTAATTTTGCTGGAGTAGAGGATTTAAAAAGAACGTTGTTTCATGTGCTCGCTTCAGATTGAATAAAGCTTCGCTGACAGCTTGATGTCCGTAATGAGCCTAGTGGGCGGAGTCGCTAAACAGGTTGTAGACCCATGTGGGTTGATTTTGCATCATGACGTCATTAGCCGGCTGAGAACGTCAGGTGATCTCAGCGTGGTCTCCCTGATCTCCCATCTGGGATTAATAAATGTCCATCTTGTCTCACCGGATCGTAGCCCATCAGCTCATCAGTGACTCACTAGTTCAGAGCCTCGATTAGAAACCCCGAACATGGCGATGATGCGGATGTCTCAGTGAACCAGAGCATGAACAACAATCTCAGAAAGACTCACCGATGGACTATGAGAGCACAACAACAACAACAACAACAACAACAACAACAACAACAACAGAGGAATGATCAAAGCAAAAAAAAACCTTTGTACAGTTCCTATTTAATTGTAGCTCTTGTGTAGTCTATTATATAATATATTGAGAGGAAAAAGGATAATTTCTATAAAAGCAATATGAAAACTCATGAGAGGCGATTGTTGTTGTTGATGGTGATGCTTCAATGTACTGGTGATGGTAGGCCTAGATATTAACTGGTCGGTACTTAATTTGTACCGGCTTTTGAGAACATGGTCATGCAAAGCAGTGCGAGTAAAGGCCGCTGATCCCTCTGTGTACTCTGTAGTCACTGCAAGCGACCGCCATGACGCCTGCTGTCTGTGAGGCTCAGGCGGAGGAGACTAGCATGCAGTTCCTCTAGTGGCCTCTAGGTGGTTAGTCGGCCCACCACCATTCTAAAGGCTGATCCATACTCCGCGAGAAGCGAGAGTCATTTTGTTCTCGCACCTAGGACTGCGAGAACAAAATTACGTCATTTTGTTCTCGCAGCCCTAGGTCAGGAGTTCTCGCAGCTTGTTCTCGACACATCATCCGGGCCGAAACTTTGTTCTTGCGTCGTATCCGAGAACTATTGTGTGATTGGTCAATTTGAAGTGGGCATGGTTAATGCGCTTTCCGCCAGCGCGGAAGTTTACTGCTGTGGGCGGGGCCTTTGAGTTCTGCGCTTGAGTTCTCGTGGAGTATGAAATGTCCAGGGCTGATAGAACTTTGTTCTTGTTCTTGCAGCCCTGGGTGCGAGAACTTTGTTCTCGCTTCTCGCGGAGTACGTAGCAGCCTTAACAGTCAAGCGGAAGTGAATGTGATTTTGTTCTCAGTTCTCATTCATATTATGCATTATATAATTCCCTGGTTCACAATTACATTTCATTACAAAGTTATTAAGGGATGAATATTAATTTTGGGCCATAGATAAACTAGTGTGAGGCAGGCCATTTAAAGGACTCCTATACCACCAGGTGTGAGCGTGATTAGCCATTCCAAGCGGTTTAAAAAAACACTCGGAACGGCCCCATTTCAGGATAGATCAGCCTACCAGTTGCTACAGTTCACTGGGTAGGCTGGTAGGCTGATCTATCCAGTATACTTCTAGGTGGACACTCCCACTTGTGATGTCAAGAGGGGGCCATTCCAACACACACCTGGTGTTATAATACGTATCCTTTAAGTCTCGCCCTCTGTGTGCCAAATACGGAGCAGTAGGTAATTGGTGTGTAAACCGATTGGGTGACGTGATGGATGCTCCCCCACGACTACAAGTCGCTCCGCCCCCTGTCAGCGGGGGGTCCTCTCGTACCTCAGTGTGCCGCTGGTGCAGAGAGTTGTATTCCTTCTTCATGTCCGACTCCCTCTCCTCCAGCCGCGTGACTGCAGGAGACACAGAAGATGTGTGAACAAGCCAGAAAGAAGCAGGTTTTAGTTTAGTAGATATTTTTTCCCTGATAACAGGTTTAAATCTGTTGCGTGTCTGTAACACAAGCTGTGGTGATGACACTGCCGAGGGAGAGCTGTTTTCCGTACGCTCTCTTTTTTTAACTTTTGTATAAATATTCATCTACAATCTGTCACCAGAGCTGATTAATATTAAAACAGGCCCAAATTTACATTTACATTTAGGGCATTTGGCAGACACTTTTATCCAAAGCGACTTACAAAGAGCACATTTGTTGAAGGCGAGAATGGGCTGATGGGCTGAGTTGAGAACGAACAACAATGCTAAGTGCCATTAATAATGTCAAGACATACAAACATGCAGGTTAGTGCTGGGATTATCGGAGGAGGGTGGGGGGGGGGGTTTATGTAGATTCAGGTGAACTCTGAACAGTGGGTCTTGAGTCTGGCTGATTTAGAGGGGGGGGTTATGTAGAGTCCAGGTGAACTCTGAACAGGTGGGTCTTGAGTCTCTTGTTAAGGAGGGGGGTTATGTAGAGTCCAGGTGAACTCTGAACAGGTGGGTCTTGAGTCTCTTGTTAAGGAGGGGGGTTATGTAGAGTCCAGGTGAACTCTGAACAGGTGGGTCTTGAGTCTCTTGTGTCGGAAGCTGGCGAGCGACTCGGCCGTCCTGACATGAGCCGGGAGCTCATTCCACCACTGCGGAGCTAGGACCGTGAAGAGTTGGGACTTGGTGCCGTCTGCTCTACAGAAGGCACTGACAGACCAGAAGAAGTCTGTCCACCTCATACCAAACAAGACCAGTCTCAGACGACAGGCCTTATCATGATTCCTCTGCCTGTCTGCCAAGTCACTGTTTGTGTACAAAGAGACTGTGACTCTTTTTAGATTTCATTATTTTAGACACCAACACTCATTATTAACAGCTAGGGCCTGCTTCACGTCACAGGTTAGGAGGTTTAATCTTAAACCAGAATTCCAGCGAGCACTTCCCTGGACTGTCTACATTTTTGATTTTTGATTCACTCAACATAAGACATAATCTATCACACCCTGAAAACGTGCTCGATCAGGGAACGGCCTAGCTGTCAGCTTTCATTGGTTGAAGCCTAGTCCTTTCATTTGCACTACGACACCATCTGAAACCCAGAATTCTGACACAATGTATCCGGTTAACCTGGAAATCCAGCACACCTGGAACCTGGAAATCCAAGTTAACCAGATAGCCTTGGGCCCTTGAAATAGGGCCCGAGGTGTGTGTGCGCGCATGTGTGCGTATACTACTGTGTGTGCTTGTGTGTGTGCGTGTGTATGTGCGTGCGTGCATGTGTGTGTCGGTGGTCCACTCACTCTGGTCTGAGTAGTTCTTGGTCTTGAGCTCCAGCTGTTTCCCCTGCAGCTCCAGACACTCCACCTGCACCTGCAGGTCCTTCTTCTCCGCCTCCAGCGCATCCTCAAACTCAATGAATTTCTGACGGCACAAAACATGAACAACATTCAGAATTCCACAGTGAGAAGACGTTCCTCAAAGGAGCACAACGTGAGCTCATTTTTACATTTACACCAAGAAATTAACTCTAACTCCAGCTCAAACATGTAGACGAGGAGGGCAGACTGAAAATATATGATGATAATTAGGATAATGAGAGCTAATGACATGGACACTAGCTGTGCTGATGTTTCCCTTGCTCGTTTTGATAACGACCAGCGGAAAAAAAGTCACTCTCTGTAGAGGCAGCATCACCACCACCATCAATAGAATTAGTGTCCAATTTGCAATGGAAATGCAATAGAACCATCACATGGAGATGTGGGAGGGGAGATGTGTTTTTTCAATGTATTTTTTTACTTTTGAGCATTTGAACAATCACAGTAGTTCTTTACAGAAGTAAAGTGGCAGTTGCCAAATCATTTCCTAAAGCCTACAGCTTCTTGGGCTGTGTTGCTTGTCTGCTACGGCTAATAAACCCAACTGTGGCGTGTGTGTGTGTGTGTGTGTGTGGTGGGTGGCTGGTTTAAGACTGGCCTGCTGGGCGAGGCTGCACACCTGTGGTTTATTACACTTATCAAGGCCCACAGGATAAACCAGCCATCACCACACACACACACACACACACACACACTCAAGAGAGTGCTAGCATGCTAGCTTTGTTCCACCAGCTTTGTCTGCCACTTCTCCAAACTTCTACAATAAACCGGATGAGTCAACATGCTGCCTGTGTCCTCATATGGGAAAAGCCATAGAAAAAAGCCATGTTAGCGTGGTGTGTAGCAGCAGCTTTGCTACAGCGACAAAAGCGCACACAAGGACATCAGCGATGCAACAACATAATCTCTATAGGGCCACGTTTCTACTGCAGGAATTTTACCCAGGAACTGGGAACCTTTGGAGGAACTCAGGGCGTTTCCACCGAGGAGCCAGGGTCTAAAATGCACCCAATGGCTCTCTTGCATCCCCAGTGCAGAAGGATTCTTCTATAGTTGCCTGTTTGCTTTCATTTTGAACCATGCTAAACACATTCCTGAGTTGCCAGCAAAGGCAAAGTCGAAATTGCTTTTCTCTGTATCTTAACGTCTGGTATTTATTTATATATTTATTTATTTTAAAGCTGACCACAATGACTGCTTTTTTCCTCCTCTCTGTGCAGTGTTAAGACCATTAATCTTGTGGCTGGGGAGAGAACGCGTGTTATACAGGAACCAACAACAACACTACAATATGCAACATAGGTTTTCATGAGGAGACAGCAGAGGTTTATATTACAACTTAACTGTTAGACTACTACAACATGTTTTCTTTCTGTCTGTTGGTTAATGTGCCGCGTGCAAAACAAATATATGCAAGAATAGCAGTCCGCTTGATGTGTTGGTATGGCTGTTTTAACACCTGATGCGAACCGTACCCGAGTACACATGAACCATAGTGGAGTGGAGACCACCCTTTTCAAGTGGACCCAGTGGCACACAGTGCGTTCACACTTATCAAACAAGCTGTACTTTGGGGTCAATTTTAACATCAAGTGTACTCGGATTCGGGCCTCGGGTCCCGAATCCGAGTACATGTGAAAACACCCTGATAAAGGCACACAGGATAAACTGGCCATCTCTTAGTGTGATGCTCGGTCAGCATTTGACACCTGCTCTGGCTGTAACAGCTGGCCAAATCTTCAATAAACCAGTTTAAACATTCACTTGTGACCTGAAAAGGACTGAGAGAGGAGCCCAGAAAAGCCACCTTAGTGGTGATATGTATTAAGAGCTATTGTCAAGAGCTATTGTCAAACTACTGGCACCCAACGTGGGGCCTCTCCAACCCGGGACAAGGGACACCGGTTGAAGGGCTGCCTGAAGACTGGGCACTGGAGTCCAGACACAGCCACCTCCCAGCACAGCGCGGTTTCCCTGACAGCAGCAACGGTCGCTGGTGGAGCCCAGCAGGGGACAAGCGGGAGGCAGTGCAGCAACCGCCACAAGCAACCGTCTGCTGCTGGCAGCCCCTGGAGCCGGCCCACGGCCCACAGGCCACAGCAGCCCAGGTCCAGCCACACCTCCACCAGGCAGCACAGCAGCCCAGAGCCCCATCCTGGATAGCGCCTCGTCGCCCTGGAGGAGGGGGCTGTGTGGCAAGTTTGCCTGCCACAGCATGTTAAGAGTTTACCATGTGGGCGGCACTAGCTAAGGAGGTAGAGCGGTTGTCCGGCAACCGGAAGGTTGCTGGTTCGATCCCCGGGTTCTGCCTAGCTAAGTGTCGAGGAGTCCCTGAGCAAGTCACCTAACCTTAACTTCTCCTGATGTGTTGGTTGTTACCTTGCATGGTTGGCACTGCCGTCGGTGGATTAATGGGTGAATGTGAGGCAACTGTAAAGTGCTTTGGATAAAAGCGCAATATAAATGCAATGCATTTTCATGTGAATAAGGAAAAGCTAGTGCCATGCATTAAGACTAGCTATACATCTATTATATAATGACATTTTTTTTGTATTTCATTACAAATGCATGATGACAAAGTGAATATAATAAGACAAAAGATGACGATCAGTGGGGTTTTGCGATGTATATGTTTAAAAAATAATAATGAATTAGGTTGTCAGTAGTCTTTGGCATTGTAGTACTTCACACATTTACTTTTTATTCAATTAATGATAGAAGTACAAATGCAGAATGGTATTTCAACACGCTAGCGATTAGCTAAGATGCGAGCACATGCCATTTTCATAGCTGCTGATTATCAGCTTTAAATATTGACTGACACTTATCAGCTTTAAATATTGACTGACAAATATTGACAGACTTATTTTTACTGAACAGAATGGATGCGGCACTTGGGTGCATTACAATATACACCAATGACAAACTGTCCACCACTTCTTTTTTGCCGTATTCGAGAAATTGGATCTTCAGTGTGTCATAAAATCTCCTTCGACTGTTTGTCTACAAGGTAAGAGGATGCATGCTTTACACAGGGCGTGCAAAAAAAGGCATCATCCGCATCAGAGGAGAGAAGATGACGCAATCTGCTCTGGGCGGGCGCACGACAGTCCATGTTATTTCTGTCTGCAGATGTCTTTTAATAGGACTTCAATAGCACTTTAGAGGAGAGCAGCCCAGCCCATCAGCAGCAGCAGCTCCCGGGGAACATTACACCACCGCTACCCTTCCCTCAAGGCAGACCTCCGTGAGGGACGCCCTTCAAATGTACCCCATGAGCCGATACGTTGAACCGTACTGAATATCTCTCAGCCCCTGTCCCCCTCCCTGTCCTCGTTCACAATTTCAACCCGGATGAGATGCAGGGAAGTAGAGTCAATTCCCAAAACGGGCTATTGCTAAGAATAAAACACCTTAAAATGATTCTTCTATTTTGTCTGATCTATATATAACCATCACTCGGGCACTACCAACACGTGGAGGCTATGTATTTAGGGGTGAGGGGGTGGGGGGGGGTTGATACATAATACATGAGATGGAACCAGTGTTCTTTCCTGGGAAATCTTCTTCTAATTGTGTAATTTTTCTGTTGGTGCTGTTGGTGCTGTCGAGCTCATCCGGTAGAGCGGCATTCACACCGCCTGGGTTTAATGCCACCAGCGTTGGCGAGGAATTGTGTACGTTAAGGAGAGCTCCGATCAAATTCCCAAATCGTTTTTTCTTTCGACCAAACCGACCGGTTTTTCCAGGTAGAAACGGTCAAGTAACACAATCTTCTATTGAGATGAGGACGTTGACCGAATGAACAGGGCAGTAAGAGAGAGAGAGAGAGAGAGAGAGAGAGAGAGAGAGAGAGAGAGAGAGAGAGAGAGAGAGAGAGAGAGAGAAAGAGAGATTATCTTCCATTCACCAGGGGTTAATTGACTCAATGGAATTGGTTGGAATTGATTGAGCGTTTCGTGTTAAGAGGGAGAGAAGTGAGAGAAGTGGATGGGTCTGCCCTGTAGGCAGACATAAATGGTCGAGTGACATCCACTCCACACACACACGAATCCAGGGGGGAAGGAATGGAGAGAGACCTGATCTCTTCTGTCAGCATCATACTGCTTCATCAGAACTCAAGTGCACAGTAGAATGTAAAATGACTCCAGAAGAATGTGCTGCAGCAAATTACTTTTGTTTAGGTTTGGGTTTTGCTGCCGAACAAGTAAACATGTTGTCCTAACTGAGATTAGGCTGACCACAATATCTTCCAAAAAATGATATTGCTGCAATTGCAATATGATTCACTATTAGAGGGAATGATAATTTTTTTGCATCACAATTTTCATTTTCGCTGAAAAAACTATCATGATCATGTGACATTTGTATGTTCTCTTACATGTGGAGAAACAATGGCAATTAAGACGTTTATAAATGAAGTGCTCTACAGCACTTCATTTATACTGGTGTTATAAATTTACATTTACACATTTTACCCATATGAAAAAATGGCTTCTCCTGCGATTAGGATATTGCACTTGGCCTTATTGCGATTTTGATAATATTTAGAAAGAACAATTATTCAGCCCTAACTGAGATTGTTTAAAAAACTAAACACAACACGGGTGTGTGGACATGCTGTGAATTGGATATTAGAATTTTGTCTTGGTGGAATTCAACAGCATCTGTTGACAACGACATCAACACTTGATGATGATAAGTTATATTTGAGGAAATGTATGACATTTTGAAAGTTTTATTGAATAACTATACAACGCAATATAATCTTGCATCTCAGACGGACACTTCAACTAACGATTTTACTCGCACGTCAGACGTATTATTTCAAGTTCAAGTTTCAAGTATTTTATTGTCACTTCACAATTTACACGTGAGTATAAGCAGTGAGTGAAAAACTTTTTGTGCAAAACGCCCGACAGCCGACAGTAATTATAAAGGAATACAAAATAGAATATAACTACAAAATAGAAATAGAAATGTGCAAAATAGAAATATAACTATAAATAGAATTTCTATGTAAAATAAGTAAATGAAATATGAAATATAAAATGAAATGGAATATACAGCAGAAATATCCAGGTGAGCAATACACATATAAATCAATGCACTAAAATATACATTGTTATATGCTGACATTCACAGAATGTCACAGAATACCTTCCCAGACAGTCGACACAACACTAGCACCAGCAGTTGGCACCAGGACTAGCACTAACACCAGTACTAGCACCAGCACCAGCAGTAACACTAGCACCAGGACCAGCACTAGCAGTAACACCAGCACTAGCACCAACACTTAGCACTGCTACCAGCACTAGCTCCAGCAGTATTATATGAAGCCGTGTTGAAACTATCATTCAATTAATTGATTGGTCAATCAACAACAGAGTTCTATATTATAATTCTGATTATAGCTTCAGAAATGCAAATGTTGGTTGTTTTGCTTTTGAAATATTCATGAATGCTCGTTGTGAGACACTTTACAGCCTAAACTGTCAATGGACCAAAAAAAAGAATCGACAGATGAATCAACCATTCAAATAATGTAAAATATGCAGCCACTACAACATGTACGATGTTGACGATATTTCTGTTCATAAATTGACATGCAGGCGTTTCTAGCTGTGGGCGGGGTCAACTGATAGCTGTTTACCATTAGCCTGCAGGGGCTAAAAGCCTCTGTGCCGCCCTGCACTCATTACCACTGCTGGGGGTGGGGAGGGGGGAGAGAGATAGACAACACACAACAGAGGCGTGCTCTTGTTACCCTCCGGCCTTGAGATCTCTCTCTCTCTCTCTCTCTCTCTCTCTCTCTCTCTCTCTCTCTCTCTCTCTCTCTCTCTCTCTCTCTCGCTCTCTCTCTCTCTCTCTCTCTCTCTCTCTCTCTCTCTCTCTCTCTCTCTCTCTCTCTCTCTCTCTCTCTCTCTCTCTCTCTCTCTCTCTCTCTCTCTCTCTCTCTCTCTTTCGTCCACGCCCTCCTTCCCCAGCCTCCTCCTCCATCCCCGACACATGCGCTCGCTTGCTTTGTCTCGTCATGTCTGTCTCTTCTTCCTGTCTCGTGGTCTTGTCCTTCCTGGTGTCGTCACTATCGCCAAGCGTTGATTCGATTTGTTCCGTCAATTTCCCTCTCTCAAAGTCTTGCTCTCCCTCTCTCTCCCTCTCTCTCCCTCTCTCTCTCTCTCTCTCTCTCTCTCTCTCGCTCTCTCTCTCTCTCTCGCTCTATCGCTCCTCCCTGCACTGGGGTGGCTTCCTCATCATAAACACAAATGACATTAAAGTGCAGTGCAGACAGTGCCCCCCCCCCCTCCTCTGATGTGCTCTATGTGCACTATTGATTTCCTATGATTGGTCATCTTTCTACTCAATAAATCATCTCCCAGCATGCACTGTCCACCGCAAAACCATGCTCTACGGCTACCCCCCCCTCCGCCCCCCCTCATTTCAGGTGTCTCTCCCAAAATGTCATTTTGGTTGCCAATGTAGGAGCCACTTCTTCTGTATTCTGAGAGAAGACTGTTGAGTTATCAAATACAGAGCTTATGATGACGCCGACTCTATTGTAACCGAGTTAAGAGAAGCCAGCCAGTGCACTGGCTTGGCATCTGGTTTGCCGTCCTGCGCGAGTTCAGGATCAAACATGAGCAGTAAATCTAGATCCTGACACACATTCTGTTGTAAAACGCTGGACAATGCCTTGAATACATGTGGTTATATATTACAATGACAATTCAATGGCATTTTCTGTGCTTGGGTGTTCTATGTGGCAAGCGATCCGATTGACTAATAATACATCTTCAAATATATATACAGTATATATGACTTGTCTGTCTAAAGATTGTTATAAATTAGCACATATTTTCTCATTTGTAATGAATAGTTGACAACACTGTGGCCCGGAATACAATCACATGATGAAATGAATCGTATTGGGTCAATATCATCAATGCGTGTGATTGTAACACAACAAATCACCCTAACTCTACAGTTGTCTAACACTGTCATTTACTCTAACGCTGTCATTTACACAAACGCATACATCCCAGAACGGTTATTGTTCTGCCTATTTGATATTTTTGAATTATTATCGTATATAGATTGAGATAACTGGTAACCAAATTGTTCCATTAATAATACATATTTGGCTACTGCTCTAATTGTGTCTGAACATGACACAGTCATGACACTTTTATGACCAAGAAACCACAATATTTAAGGACGAGTGCTAGCATCCTATGACTACTGCTGCCAATATTATAGCTGGAATGAGTGTGTATCCATCTGGCATAGGATAATGTAGAGGGAGTGGGGGGGGGGGGGCGATAATGGTGGTGATATGATGATCGTTGAGCTGTGATTGGCTGGGATTGTCTTGATAAACTACAACAAGGAGGTGTCTGAGGCATGAGGCAGGAGGAGGAGCTCTGGGATGTCTGCTCATGCCCCCCTGGGCTCTGCTGCTGTGTCACTGGTTGGAGATGGAGAGATCAGAGTCTGGAGCCAAAAGATGCTGTACTCTGTAGGACTACAGCTTTTTGAGTGCTGTGATGCAAGACGCATCATTCAAGTGATTGCGCTCCTCACACTAACCAACAAATAACTTTTGTTTGTGCACAATTTCATTTGGACATGATTGCCGGGGCGTGTTTGTGTTGTTGTCATGGGTGTGTAATGAAACAGCATTTGCACACGAAACTTGATGGATGATGACAGGATCATCCAAAGCGAGCTGTTGCATAATTCTTAAGTTATGACCTGTTAACCCTGTTAATGTCACGTGATATGATGCATTTCTATAGTTCTCAAATGATCCATGCCTTCATTATGCCTTCATATCTTGTGCTCACTTGGCACGTACTTATTTGTCACTGGACAACCAAATCTGGCACACGGATCTCAGATCATGAGCACATTGACTATATAGGCTGGACTATGCTGATTCAAAAGCAACAGGAGGTCACATGGGATGTGTTGTGTGATGGCTGTGTGTTGTGTGTGGTGTGAGCACAAACCAGCCAGTGTGTAGGCCACAACAACAACACAACACACACACACACACTCACCTCCTCCGCCTGCTTCCGCAGCGCCTTCTCCCGCTCGTACTGGGTGATGAGCTGCTCGTTGTCCTCCTTGAGGAGCTCCAGCTCCACCTCGTGCTCCTGGTTCTCCGTCAGCACGGCGTCCAGGTTCTCCAGCACGTTGACCACCAGCGGCATGAGCTCCTTCACCACCTCCTCGTCGTAGCTGCGGATCAGCCGCTCGAACTCCCGGTAGATGCTGTTGGCCAGGCCCGACACGCGCTCCGACATCACGGACACGGAGCCGTAGTCGTCCTGGTAGACCACCTCGTCGATCTGCATTTCCATCATCTCGACTCAGCTGTGGGGTGGTCGGCGATGATCGGCGATGAGAGACACCACGGGGGGGTGGGTGGTGGTGGTGTGGTGTGGGTTTTTTTTCTCCTCCCCGGGCTTAACCGGTGGGGAGACTGGGGGGGTTGTTTATATTAAAGTCAACGCCAAGAACGGTGCTCCGACGAAATAGTGTCCTTATCGAGACATCGCCCTTACAGAACAACAACGGATGGATGCCACGGTTTAGAGGACCACGCCGGCGCCAAGAACACGAAACACGGCATGATCGCGGGGGATGACACTCGTGTGTAGCCCCATAACCTTGAGCTCACCCATGGAAGTATCGGATCCTATATTATTACTTTGATATGATGATGATGATGATGATGATGAGAAGAGGCCATCGCCGAGAGGAAGGCGGCGGCCGCTCGGCGCACCCAGAGCTACCACGGTCGTCCTAGCGGTGCGAGCATCCAGGGCTTCCGGGGAGAACGGTGGTCGCCCTGTGGTGGTGGTGGTGGTGGTGGATCGACCCCCTCGTCGTCGAGTCCATACCGGGGGGGGAAAAAATAATAATAATAATATATATCCTCGAAAAGAAACGTCCTCCTCCTCCTCCACTACGATGCACCTGCCGCTCAGCAGCAGCCGCAACCATGGACCCCAGCCATTAGAGCACAGATAGATAAATAAATAAATAAATATTAATAAATTAATTAATAAATATAGAGTGAAATAAATAGGGCCCTTGTCACATAAATCAGTGGAGATACATTTTTTTTTAAAGGGGCCTATCGCGTAATATAATCGATCCCCGCTCCCTACCGCGTCCGAGTGCGTCCGAGTCGTGTCCGACGCGTCCGACACGAAAACGATGAGTTAGACGTGAAGAAGATGACGGTGTCAACGCGGCCGCTCGGTGTGCGGGTGGAGACGGTGCTTCATTGCGCCGCTACAGACAGCAGGAGCCGCCCAGCTGACCCGCGCACCGTGACGTCACGCCGTCTGCGGCGAGGGCGGCGTGACGTCACCGTTTTATTTTATTTTTGTTGTTGTGTGCGCGTGCGCTAATACTAATGCTGCCCCCTATGCAGTGTGGCGGGTATGTGCTTGCAGGAAGTCGTGTGCCACTAGCGGCGGTTCATATAATAGACGTGATGCCACCGGCGGGATGAACTAATCACATTCACACTCATATCAAGACATTTAACATCAGCCTGAATAATGTCTTACAGTACAATACAGTGTTTGTGGTGGGCCTACTGTTTATGTTTCAGTGTAGGAATGTCTAATGAATGATTATGAAAGCAATGTAACTTATTTGCAGTTTTTATGTGGTTACATGTGGGCCCACTAATATATTTTTCATTTCTATAGGAAGCCCATAATCGACAGTCCAGTTCTTTGGCTATAATGGGTATTACACACATCTGTTGCAAATAACAAGTTTTAATGTGAATACTGTTAAACTACTGAACTCAACCACTCGAGTCGCAAAGAAAAACGGTGAAACAGAAAACAAAGTGACCAAACATTGAAAACTTTTTTTTTTTTTTTTTTAATTGAAATACACAGGTTGTCACTTCTTCTGCTTATGCTCATTGCTGGCCAGGCACATCAGCGCTGTGGGGTGGGAGACAGACTGGCACCAGTATACCATCGGTGTGGCATTGAAGAGGGCTCACCATTATGGTCCCAGGGGTGACCCTGGACCCAGGGTGAGCCATGCACTATTCCAGAGTTCACTTGTGTTCAGCCGTTTTAATTTAAAACATAAAAATGAGGCCGACCCCAAGTGACAAACAAAAGTCTTAAAATAAAAACCCAAATAAAGCACAAACAATGAGACAAAGCAGAAGGACACACCCACACAATACATTCAGCATTAGCGGTCAATGGAAAAAGAAATTAAAATGGAATTGTAGAAGAGTTGAAGGAGAAAAAATACTGGGAGCAAGCAATGTCAAAATCATCTTAATTATATTATTATTTTTTTGGCATCATTTGCTGAACAGAGTCTCAGCCTTGACAGAAGATGGTCAAAAACTTGAAGCTGGTTCAATTCGTTAAAGGAAATTGAGTCACAACAACATGATGGGAAGTCAAGAGTTACACTGAGGATTGTACAGTCATTGTCATCGTCTCATTTGGCACTGTCCTTCAAACGCAAAGACAGCTGAAAATAACAAAACTTTGCATTGGCCATCAGACATTTGGTGGTTGAATTCCTTCTCCACGCCAAACGCCCGTACATCAGTGGACATCACAAAGCATAACATTTTTGACAAAACAGGAAGACCTCTGTCACTCACAAAACTAAACAAAGTTTGAAACTATAGCGACAGGGACCACATCAAATGTGACTGAATAAGGCATAGGTCCAGTGATTCCATTGAAGTACGTCCGTTTTATTGATTGGTCAACAAAATGATTGTCAAGCGTTCAAAAGAATTAAAAAAAGGGACAGACATTGAAGACAGAAAGGAAAGGGGGCTAAAAGTGCAAGAAGTTGACAAAAAAAACAAAAAAAAGAGATACTGCTCAGTTGTAGAGTAGGTTAAAGTGGAAGCGGGCGGAATGAGAGGACAGATATCTAAGCAGGGAGGGGGTGTGCCTTCTGAAAATAAGGAGGGGTGGCATTATTGCGTTTGGGAGGAGTTCAGTAGAAGACTACGCTGGACTTCCCCCCAGGGGGGCCCAGGACCCGGTTGTGCGAGCGAGGCTTGGGTCCCAGGTGGGGCTCGTGGTTCTTTCCGGAATCGTCGTCGTCGTGGTGGCGATTGCCGCCACCGCCAACAGGGGTGGGACAGGGAGTTGCGGGCTCCGGGGCTGGCTCTGGAGTGGGCGGAGGGACCGGAGCCTCCACCTTGGCAGGGGAAGCAGGTGGTGGCGAGACCGGCTTCTCCTTCTCCTCAGCTGGGCTCCCCTTCGGCTGGGGAGCAACTGGAGGGGGCGGGGATACCCTTAGCATCACACTTACATAGACATTTAGCTTAGCCAAATAGGATGCAAGGCATATCTTCCAACGTGATAACCATGAGATCATAAAATCGCAGAAAGGGCTGTGCCTCGCCTTTGTGTTTAGTGCATTTGCTCAATAAACATGTAGCTTTATAGATTTTGTATGAAAATGTAAACACAAAATGTGTTCAAGATGCAATCAAAATGCAAGTCATGCATCATAATCAAACTATTATTCATTTACCTGGTGGCTCCGGCTTAGGCCTCACACTAATGTTGTCCTGACAAAATAGAAAAACAAAAACACATTAGCTGACAAATTACTGTCAAGGGAGTTATGCACATGTAAAAAGATTTGTTGCATTCATTTTCTATTTTTAGTTTTTGCTAGTCACAGCCGTCTAATCTCATTAAGCCAGGAAGCAGAAACACACACAGGCCAATGGCGGCATCCAAATAAATGACAACCAAACTAAAATGCTAACTAAACTTTCAAATATCTGCATCTGCCCAGCTTGATGAACGCAGCCAAGTCATCCCCTGTCAACCAATGATACTGACAACTGTCAACTAAGGCAATTCAGACAGATCACCATTGGTCCAATTACAGCACACAACATGTTGACACAAGTATCACCGTTTGATTCCTAGAATGACGATGGGCTTTGTATAAAATAATTAATGGCTAAAATCCTAACCTTACATTATAGTAAGTATGCATTTTAAGTGATTGACTCATGAGTACGTTGTTGCTATAGAGAGCTAAATTCCAGTTGCCATCACTTTTGCAAGAAAACCACCATGACAGGCACACAGTAATTAGCAGTGAACTCTATAGCCGAACCAAACAGATAAAACATAAAAAAAAAATAATAATAATCTCCCCCAATGTCATACACATGCACACGGCTTGTGTTACCTTTGGTTTATTAGAGTGGTTTCGGTTGGGGCTCTGGGTCCGGCCCGCCTCCGGTTCTCCAAAGATGTTGCTGGTGGCCCCGCCCGGAGGCACCCGTCTGGGCTGCTGGGCCGGTGCCTCGGCTGCCCCGAATATGCCGCTGGTCTTCCCGCCTGTGCAAACAAATGGAAGAAGAGCCAAGATGGCGGCTTATAGCGACGGCACGCTAAGCTGAAAGGTACACTAGCCATAGGAGGAGAAGAAGGGGATGGAATTAGCCATGGCACTGCTGCCCCGAGAGCACCTGCAGCATGCAGTAAAAACTGCACAGAATTGAATAAACCATTGGCAATAGAGAACCACATTCTTCAGCAGGCTTATCCAAATCTTGACGATTGGGAGGTGTGGCTTGGGAGGTGTGAACCGAAAGGATCACAACAAACTGACAGTTTTCACACCCATGTCGCTGTGGAGGCTTTGAAGGGACAGCCTGTATTGTTGGGTATGCCCAGACCATAAAGTTTAAGGGAAGAGAGGCTAAAAAAAATGCTGCTGCATTGTATTCGTCACCCAGGACTGGACCAGACCTGGGGGATTGGAGCGCCTGGCGCCCGCCTCCCGGGGCTCTTCAGCCGGACCAAAGATGCCGGAGGACATCTTGTTGGATCTTCTGGTCGGTGTGGGGTCTTCCTCATAGGCACCGAAAAGGTTGCTGGAGCCACCGCCTGGAGGCCGCAGCACTCTGCAGGGAATTGAAGAGGAGGAGGAAAATATTAACTTGAATATTTAAATATTAAACTGACGTTATCGCCTTCAGTTTGCAGCTTTGTCATAATCTTACATATTCTAAGTAGTTTGTTCATCTCAATGCAGACCCTTATTACTAAGTTGCTATAGCACGATGGACGTATCAGTCGACCTGTATGACGGAAAGATTAACACAATTGTGTTAATATTCTCGTCCTAATGCAAAAAAAAAGAGCCCCAACTTCAAGTCAGTAAATGTACATAAACACTTTGATTAGATTATGTTTGGGAAACTTAATTTAGAAGCAACGGGAACCAAATAAACATGGATCTTGGTCACATAACGGATAGAGGGTGAATTACATCTGCATCTTTCTTCCACAGCACAAGAGACCCATTTTGTAGTTGATACAGACGCCAGAGAAGGCAAATGCATAACTTGTCAAACGCGATAATCTCTGCAAGAGATAACACAGGGGCACAAGTCCGTGGGCTGGCGGGTTGGCAGACAAAGGGAAGACGACCCAGCAGCGCCGCTCTCGGCCATCCTGGCGGACCTTACACTTCCGCAGGCAACGCCTGGTCGGCTAGCAGAGGAGGCTAATAAATAACTCGACTGACTCTCGGTAGCCTACTATCCCGATGGTGATAATGGTGACTCGAAATAAAACGCCGCACCACATTGTGCACGAACATTATACAGATTAACAAGGCAAACGCGTGGTCGCTGACAGCGTTAAAGTCACAAAACTAGAGCTCCTGTTATGAGCCGAGTGAACAAACAGAGCTACTTAGCAAAGATTAGCCGACGCACAGGCTGAACTAGCCGAGCGACTGCTGCCAAATAACGCGTTCGCACTAAATATATGCGGCTGGCGGAACAGGTCGTTACCTTGAACTCGGTTTTGTCGCGTTGCCCAATCCCTGGAACATGTTGGTCGAAGTCATCGTGGCTTTATTTATGAGTCGACAAAACTCCGCGGACAACTTCTGTAGCTAGCCAGCCAGCTGGACACAGACCGCCAGTTATTTCTTGCTTGCGTGTATGTCGACGAGGGGCTGGTTTGACTCCACCCCACCGCTCTGACGTAGAGCAGCTTCACTGGTCAACACGATCGCTTTCGCCAACACACAGCCAATAGTGTGCGTGTGTCTGAGTTTGAGCCGTTGTGATTTGCCCATTTTAATGCCAATCACTCAATAGTGACCACCCATTTGTTTAGGACGCACCCTTTCGTGCAAGATAAGAAAATACTCACGATAGTGGCGAGCTCAATTATTAATAATTATTTGTAATTAGGCTGTACGTCGTTTTTAAATGTTCAAAACAACAGAGGTCGGGATATTTGTTGAAATATATGGCTGTACGTGGAGCATCGCAACTGCGAGGAGGAAAACAATTGGCCGCATGCGAATTCCCTCCCTTCTCGGCTATTGGATGGCGGTGCTGTCAATCTCCTCGAATTGTCGCTCACGTGATTTTTCTGACCAATCGCGGGGTTTGTTTTTGAGTTGGCGAGGGCGTGCCGAAAACGCGTGCTGTGCGGGAACTGTCAGAGTGAGGCACGAACTGCCGACGGAGAGCCGCTGTCGGTACTTTAGTGGACGTATGTTTCGATATCTGTGCAACTACGGACCGACGCGAAAGGTAACGTTGTATTACTAACCTTGTTTTACACACTTACCGATCTTACATGGTGTAAAATGAAAGACAAATAAGTGAAGAAGTAACGCTTCACGTGTTGGTGCCATTAGCTAGCTGGCACAAGCTAAGACGCGGCTTTTTGGGCATCGCTTGCAATACGTGCTGTTCGATTAGAAGTTCGTGTTGTTCTTAAAGGGATTATTGGCCTAATATCGAACGAGCAAGCACCCCGGACTGGACACGAATGTATTTGTGTGACAAGTGTGCATTAGGACAACTCTATGTCCCGACACACTATTTTACTCTTATATTCACAGGGAAGTCCTCATTTGGCATCAGTCATGCATCAAGTTGTACTTGTGAGCAGTGTTCAAACAATCAAATCACGGTGGTGTCTTCCACAATCAACATAGATATAGGCCCAGATAGGAATCACACGTGTGTCATGTTTAGATTTATTCTGGTATTCGTTGTTTTGCTCAAATCTGTTATAGACACAGTTAAGCACAAGTTATATATTAGGATATAGTTGCCTTTGGTTGCTGCTTTTCCCTATTAAGTTGTATCTCAAAACAGCATTTCCTGTATATTGCCTTCATTCACATCAGTTCAGGCATACATATTTACATATTTGAACAAAAGTATTGCACCGTGTATTGATGGTGAAGGGGACATTTGGTGGTTACATGTTTCACACAGGATAGGATGCCATCATTTGTTCATACCTGTCTATTGTGCTTGTGATGGTAAACCCTTTCATATTATTCCATGAATTGAACGAATTTAACTTAAAAGGATATTGTAGCGACTTTGAAGTGCTAAATTACTAAATGTGCTATAAAAACAATGTTTCACATGCAGACGGCAAGTGGGAAGCAGGTCACCCTTCATGCAGGCAGGATCACCTTTATAATGACAATAAAGACTCATATAAAGTGGTTGTTTATTTCCAAATCAAATCAAATCTTGTGGATTTGCATAGTTAATGCATCACATTGGACACAAGTACACGGATGTGTCCTGAAGTGAATCTTTTGAGGAATTGCATTGACTTCATAGTGTAATGTGGTGGATGGGATAGTGGAGCTGCGCAGAGTTGAGCCAGTCTGGGGCAAGAGCGTGGAAACGGCGAGGTCGTCCGCGGCGTCCCTGTGATTATTATTATGCTCGATTTGAACATTTACTGCCAACCAAACCCATCGGATCCATGGTGAAGAGAAAGAAGACCTCGTCTGCTACGGAAGAGCATGAGAATGGGTAAAATCGCTGTGGAAAGAAGCACTTTATTTAAAGGTCGAACGCGGTGAAGGTTTTCGTCGTCGTTTCTGCAAGGCGCTAAACCCGAAAGGCGCCCGCTTTTGAATTTAGTTGAATTTCTGCACAAATGTCATAGCAGTGAGCATAAAGACAACTACCTTAACGCACCGGGCGGCTCCTAGACTATATTTAACACTTGATTAACATGCGATAATGGCAAATATATATTGGGGTTTTTGTTTGGGATGGAGAGGGATTTGAAACAAACAGCGGCGGCCATGTTGAGTGCAAGACAACGTCGTCTTTATAAGTTCATTTCGCGCACTCTCCTCGTGTTAATGTGGAATTATTGCTTTGATTGTGTTTTATCAGGATGACACCGGGCTCCAGGGAGGGGATAGGTGTCGATGGCCGGAGGAATTCGTCCCGAAAGCTTGAAGGTTGTGGTGACGACGAGGAGGAGGAGAGCGGAGACCCGGGGAACGGAGGGGAGCGCGATACAAAGGGAGACGACGGAGGGACGGAGATCCTTAATCCACCCGCCGTCGGCAGCCCCGGGTCGGCACCGCCGGTCCTCCTGCCGAGCCAGCCCGGACCCGGTTCGGCACAGCTGGCCCAAACTTCGGCGGAACCGACCCCGACCCCGGCTCACGATCAGCATCATTTTCTCCGATCAAGCGTTCGCCCTCCGAGCAAGCGGATCCGGAAGGATTCCGTCAATGGTCATGGCGGGGCCAAATCCAAAGGTAACCACTTGTGATTATTGTTTCATCTCCGATACATTTATTTCATGTCCCGGTGACAACATAGATGTAAGTGTGTGCGATGCGCTGCAACTGTGTGTGTGTGTGTGTGATCTGATATTTGTATACATCGGCTGGTTGTTTGAAGAACTGTTCTGCTTGCTTTAATAAGGATTGGTTTACCTACCTGTTATTATATATGAATTGCACATACATTATTATTATTAGGGGAATTTACGAACAGAATTAACAATTCGTGTGATTTCATTCATCATCAGCAAGTCAGCTTGCTGTTTGACCAATTGATAAGCGCTTATTGTATACATAGTATATATTGTGTGTACTGTATATACAATGCCTGCATTTGGGAGACTCTTGCAGGGAATGTCCAAGATGATCAACCTTTTATTGTAAATATTTGACTTCTCCTTTTGAAATACAAAGGATAGATTGGGTTTCACACATTGTAGACATCATAATCTAAATGATCTCTTGTCACTGTCCTCCTTGGTCTGAACGGTAGGTGTTTAAAAAAACAAAACTCCATCTATAACCATTTCCTCATTTTGTAATTTTTTTTGTGGGGTGTCACAAGGATAAATAATTTACTAAATAACGTGTCACTGGTGAGTTTGACCCTAAACCACTAAACACATTTAAATGTGTAGCCTGGTGAAATTAAGTTTAAATCAAGGACAAAGTATGAGTGGTTGTCAGTTCTCTGGGCGGTCAAAGCTCTCAGATCAGACGAAAATTAACTAAAGAGACTGTCCATTGAAACTATGCTCCGTCCTATTGCGAAATGAGTCACCCCCAATATAATTAATGTAACAAATAAAAAAATATGGAATTTTTTCTTTTAAAAGATCCTCATATCTAAAGAGTATGGCGAGATTGCAAATGCAGGATATTTAACAAGGCACATTTTTGCTGCGAGTTAAACAACCCAGTTACCAGACATCTTATCAGCCCCAAAAGCAATGTTGGAGAAGGGTGCCAGCCATTGTACTATTAGGTCAATAATATGATATTATGACCTAGATATAGGCCATGTCATCTCCGGTACTGTCTCCTTATACCTGCTCTTCTTCCTTCTCTCGCTGGTGTCTCACGACTTTGCAGTTGAACTTCACTGCAGGAAAACGTACACGCATGTAGCTTTGTCTCTGATGTTTAACAGAGCAAGCACCGTATCACATTAATACAATGTGAACCCCAGATGGTGTCGATGTGATATTGTGACGGAGCCTTCGTACTTTCAGGTATATCATTTTGGATCGCTTTAGCAGACTCAAACAATCCATAGCTGTATGCCCTCTGTCTGCGTGGAGTGGACATATAAGCGTTATTCATAATTATTAATAACTATTTTTGGAGGCAAAAAATAATATGTTGTAAAACTATTGCTAGTGGTGTTAAAGGTGTGCTTGTCAATGGTTTTGTTGTGTGTAGTGTGTTGGTTATAATGCCAACACAGAGGCGTGTGGCCCTGTAAATGGGTGCATAAATCACTCTGTGATGGAAGCTACTGAACTCATATCTGACTAGCTTCCTGGTGCTTCCTGTACCGTGAACTCCTCCTGCTTTGTTTTGAAAGTGACGAGGGAAAACAGATTTACTTCATTGTCGTGTTGTATGTCGGTCGACGGGAGTCCGCGCTGAGAAGTTGTGTCTAGTAGTGTCTTTTTAAGGTGGCACGTCATCCAACTTTGAATCGGATGTTTTGAGGCCAGATTCTCGAAGCCGTACATGGTTTCTGCAGATACAAGGTGAGAAGTTTATGTTCCAGAGTAACTGCCTTGTTGTAAACAAGTGCACCCCCCCCCACCCCCCGATGGTTTACTGCAGAGCCCTACTGGCATGGTGGTTTGTGTTGGGGCTACTGAGGGCCAGCTTGCCAGTAGTTTTTGGATCCGTGCGCATGCACATTTTTGGACCATGATGACGACGCTAAAGAACCAACCATGTAGACCCTGTTTTCCTCCCTCTCGATTCGAACCTCTTGCCAGAGTGGAACCGCGAAAGGGCGGGCCGGGCTCCGTCCGTGTGCCCAGTAATAGGTTTGGCTGTGTGTGTATTTATTTTATAGTCTCCTGAATATCTTGGTCCGATTGCAGTTCTTTTTAAAGGGGCAGGCCCTTGCCGTGGCAAGTGGAAAATATAACATTTCAAATATGAGTTATTTTTTATGTGCGATTTCTAGTGTTTTCTTTTCAAATTGTTATGCAATATAAGAAAAAAATATCTATCCATGTACCTTTTTTAGCTGCAAGCACAAACTACTAATTTTAACACAACCTTATTTATGTTGCTCAAGTTTTATTTGACTACATTTACATTCCATGTTAAACAAAACATTTGGGAATTGGGGACAGTGTGTTTACATTTCTCTCATGGCAACGCAAGTGCACCTCACAGATGCTGACGGCCATGTGTGTGTGTGTGTGTCTCTCTCACAGGTGCTGAGGGTGGCTCCTCCTCACAGGGCGCGGCGGGGCAGTCTGGCTCAGCGGCTGCAGGGGGCGTGGCCGGCGGTGGCGGCGGGGCCGTGTCCAAGGCGTCCCGGGGACAGGGCCCAGGCGACAAAGAGGAGCAGGCGGGCAACCAGAAGAGGGCGCGCCGCCAGTGGGAGTCCTGGAGTGCCGAGGACAAAAACAGCTTCTTCGAGGGGCTTTACGAGGTAGGCATTAGCCGCCGCTGCATGCTAACAGCGTCATTAGCGCAAGGGTGCTGTAAACAAGCCTGTAGGTGGCGCCGGTGTATAGGGTCGCACCTGTGCCTGTATCTGGCCCCGGCAAACCATATGGATTCTGGGCCTGTAGCCTTGCTCTCTCTGCACACCAGCAACTAGTGCAGCAAGTGATGCTGTGATTTGCAACGGTGTAGTGGAAAAGCACTTTGCCCCTTTGACTGATGTCTGCAGCAATGAGTGCATGCAATTGTAGCCTAACTTAACTCAAAATCACATTTTGTACAATTGTTATGAATTATTATTATTATTACAATTATTATTACAATTATTATTATTATTACAAGTAATTTGCACCTCCTGCAATTCCGTGAATATGTCAGAACAGACTTCAAACCATGTCCAGGTCCGGTGTATTTTCGTTTACTTCCTCCTCCCTGGTTTTAGGGAGCATGAAATGTTATGGTCTTCGTCACAAGATGATGGTCAAAGAAAACTGGACTGTGTGACTGTCTCTTGAGGTCTGCCTGTTTGACGCCGTTGTCCGCCCTCCACCCCCTCTTGCTCTCCCAGCACGGGAAGGACTTTGAGGCGATCCAGAACAACATCGCCATGAAGTACAAGAAGCGGGGCAAGCCGGCCAACATGGTGAAGAATAAGGAGCAAGTCCGCCATTTCTACTACCGTACCTGGCACAAGATCTCCAAGCATATCGACTTTGCTACCGGTGAGTCCTAGTTTAGTTTTACGAAGACCGCACTGCCTCTCCATAGTTTTCATTAGGAAGCTAATGACACTGGAGAAGATGTAAATGATCATTGGGTTAAGTTCACACACACTTTTAGATGATCTTAAGTCTGATCAACTGCAGACAAGTGCAAATCTGTGTCATTGGGGGGTGGCTGGCATCCATAAAAGTAAAGGCTGTTCCATACTCCGCGAGACGCGAGAACTTTGTTCTCGCACCTATGTCTGTGAGAACAAGAACAAAGTTCTCGCCACCCTGGACATTTCATACTCCGCGAGACACTCCTCAAAGGCCCCGCCCACAGCAGGAAACTTCTGCGCTGGCGGAAAGCGCATTAACTTCAAAGTGACCAATCACAAAATAGTTCTCGGACAAGACGCGAGAACAAAGTTCGGCCCGGCTGATGTGTCAAGAACAACTTGCGAGAACACCTGACCTAGGTCTGCGAGAACAAAATGACGTCATTTTGTGGGCGGGGCCCTAGGTGCGAGAACTTTGTTCTCGCGTCTCGCGGAGTATGGAACAGCCTTTACTCTGTTACACCTTGTCTGCCCAAAATGGCGGCCCTCCCCTAGCCGGGTCTGTCACATGGTTCACACTGGTATTCCTCGATGGTTCGCAGGGCTCTGGGGTTATAGGGAGACTGTGGGCTTTGTAAAGCGCTCTCATGGCTGTAATGATAAAGAGCTATATAAAGACGGTTGCTCCTGGGCTCCTGGACTGCTTCCCTGTCGTGTTTGGCGGTGGAAAAACAACACAGGAACACTTCTCTCGATGGCTCTTCTCAATCGGGAGATATGTCTTTAAAATGCCTTAAATCTTTTATAAAAAATCTCTTATAAAAAAGGGCAGGAGTTTGGTGCGCCTGTTTTATATTTTTATATTTGTTTTATTATTTATTTACAATGTATTGTGCTGCTCCTGTGTTGTATATCTGCATTGTGTTCTCGAATGGTTCCGGCTTTCTGTCATATTATTAATTTTTTACTTTTACTTTACGTCTTATTTGTACAAGAACTTTGCAACTCTGTAAAAGAAGGTGCTATTTAACAAATAAAGTGTAATAATAATTATTATTATTACTGTCTGTCTGCAGCATACACGCGCATGCTGAAGAAGTCATCCCAGGAGCTGTATGGCCTTATCTGCTACGCCGAGCTGCGCAAGAAAGTCGGAGGACGTGAGTGAAGCCAGTCAAGCCAGCCCATGTGTGTTGTGTTGTGTTGTGTTGTTGTTGCGTTGTGTTGCGTGTTCAGTGGCGTGTGCAGCGGTTTAGCTGCTGTGTGTCTGGTACACATGGGAAGTCATTAGTGAGCCCTGCACACCGCACTGCCGCTACGAGTCACAGGGGTGGGGTATGGCTTGTTCATGATCCACGCCATTTGTTGTTTACCTCTCTCTCTCTCTCTCTCTCTCACTCTCTCTCACACTCTCTCTCTCTCTCTCTCTCTCTCTCTCTCTCTCTCAGTCATGGATGACAAGAATGTGACGAAGCTCAACGAGCTAATCCAACAGGGGTAAGTCAAAACAGAGTGTGTGTGTGTGTGTGTGTGTGTGTGTGTGTGTGTGCACGTGTGCGTCTACATTATACACATGGTCACCGCTTAATAGTTAGTGTGAGATATGTGTGATATGCGGTCCTCGTTCTGTTGCCGTGGCGGTTATTGTGTTGCATGCAGCGGTAAGCAAAAGGACGAAGAACTCCTGAAAAAGAAGTGCGATAGCTTATGGTCCCAGAGTAAACAACAACGACAGCAACAACAACAGCGGTGTGATGTTCTTCTGTTGTGTTCTGAACAGGGCCACGACCGTGCGCTCCAAGGGCAGAAACCTGCGGATCAAGGCACCCATGTGTCGCGCTCTGAAGAAACTCTGTGACCCAGACGGTGAGAATTTTTTTTTCTTGTGTCAGGGCACGGGAAGGCAGGGTTTTGGCTGTACGGCCGGTTAGCATGTGTGGGCATGTGATGGTGGTTTCCATGGCAACCCCTGTGGGGGTGATGATGATGAAGAGGAGGTGCTTTTGGTGGTGGTGGTGGTGGTGGTGGAGATGACTGCTCAGGATATCTGCTCATCCTTCAGTTGCAATGCCGACAGTGAATTTGTGGAGACCAATAAACCTCCAGCCATCGGTTGACAAGCAAGCGGAGTAGGAGTGTTACATGTTACATGACCGGATTAGTCATGAAGCGGTCCACCTGGACTGTATGTGAGCTGTAAACATTAGGGCTGGAATTGTCCAGTTTTCTCACAAAGTCCTTTTAAAACAAGCTGGCCTATACAAAACCGTTTGCTCCTGCGATCGACAAATTTCCATTCGATCGGCCGATTACCGATCACATGTTAAGGGCCCGTAAGTCGATATTGATCGGTGGCCGAACAATCGCTAATAGAGATACTGGGACGGTAGACCAAATGGAATCGGTATCTAACAGCGGTGTCACTCCTCACTGGACCGTGTCACATTCTTGATAGCTCAGGGCGAGACCAGCTTCTGTCTTACCTGCCCCCCCTCCCACTCCCACTCGCTGAATGAGCTGATCATATAGCAGGAGACAAAGACCAAAGAGGTGCAAATCAACCTATTGAAAGACAGACCAGAGACACGATCACTGATGAAACTGTATGCAAATGAAGTCCAGTGTAAACCAAGGGATCGTGTGCTGGACAGGATGAGAGATGAGTAACGCCTCGTTCACAGTGTAGCGTTTAGGGATGTGGGGAGGGGGGCGGAGGGGCTTTTATTGTGCCATTGTATTCATCCCTTTCTGACAATCAGCACACTGACAAGTGGTGGTTTGTCCGCCTCGACACGGACTGACAATCAATCTGGCGGGGAAATTGGAATACAATATTCCACTTTTTGTGTGCCATTCAATCTGTTGTGTGGTTTAACGTTGGGGCGCTCGATTTCTACATTAAACATATGTTTTTAAATGAACATCATCACACAGATGCAAATCAACTTGTATAGAATGGCCCTCCCACTAAGATAACACAAGATAACATTTTTGACAATATTAGTACTGCGGAAACAAAGGATCATACACATATTTCTATTACTGCGCATATTTCAGCATCTCCCACTCAACGTGTCTGTCTCCCCCCCCCCCCGCAGGCATGAGTGACGAGGAGGACCAGAAGCCTGTGCGGCTCCCCCTGAAGGTGGCAGTGGAGCTTCAGCCGCGCAGCAACCACTCTTGGGCCCGGGTGCAAAGTCTGGCCCACAACCCGCGCCTCAGGTCAGGATGGCTTTCAATCCATCGAAAGAACACAAACATCAAAAGGGCCGTTCAACTGCTGTCAGAATACGGACAATTTTTGACGGGGTTCAATACAGTCACTGTGATGGATGGGTAGTTTGTTCCTGTGTGTACGGGGCGGCAGTAGCTCAGGAGGTAAGAGCGGTTGTCTGGCAACAGGTTCGATCCCCGGGCTCCGCCTAGCTAAGTGTCGAGGTGTCCCTGAGCAAGACACCTAACCCTAACTGCTCCTGACGTGTTGGTTGTTACCTTGCATGGTCGACAACGCCGTCGGTGTATGAATGGGTATGGTGTATGAATGTCAGGCAACTGTAAAGGCAACTGTAAAGCATAACTGTAGAGCTATATAAATGCAATCCATTTACCATTGTTTACAACAATGCCCGGAGTTCCCTACTGTCCCTGTTTGAGCGGTTGTACAACGTCATCCCTCACAATCTCAGCAAGAGAGAGCAGGATCGTGCAAATGGTCCATATCTTAGATGGCAAATATTTCCAGATACCAGATACCGATGTCATCATTCGTGTTGCGATCGAGCACCCTGTGCGCACTGTAGTGATAGAAGCCAATGCTATGGTTGGTTTGCTAGCGGCCATTTCGTTAAATATATCGATTGTCTGTATATGAGTATTTCTGCTATTTTTCTGTTGAGCTACGTTCTGTAGGCTAGCATTGGTGTGTCGCAGTGTATTAATTTGCCACAGACTGGCTCTGCCACAGTGTGTAACCCTCCATGGTCTCCTGTAATCCTCCAGGATGATGGTGGAGCTGCACAGGAAGGTGTCCAGCCTCATAGAGTACCTGAAGCAGAAGTGGGCCTTCCAGGACGAGCGCATCGTATCCTTGTGTCTGCTCTACGTCAGGTCCAAACCAAAAGTAGTTTTTAGACCAAGGTTGATTTACACAGTGGGGGGGAAATGTACGTGTCATACCGGTCGGTTCTCCTAGGCCGGCCGTAGCATACGTTTATATTTACCGTTTAGTACTTTTTAGCTGTAATACTGTGCATAATGGATGGCTAGGTTGGAGCTGGGAGAACTTTTATTTACAAAATGGTGAAAAAATGTATTTTGACAAAATGCCAATTTGTTTTTAAATTGGCAATCCTGGCCATATTAGACTTTTTTTTTTGATAGAATGTGTGTTTAAAGATTTTAATTTAAAATTGAAGTGCTGGCCAAGGCAAGGTTAACTTTTTTCCAGTGTGGACTATTACCACTACTGAGATCACATGCCTGGCTCCCCCCATGTCGTGCCGTTTTCAGTCCTTGACCCCCTGTCCCAGCTGAAGAGTCTGCGGGAGAGGGAGGCTCTGGAGGCGGCCTCGGGCTCCGTTGGCTCCTCCCTCCTCGGCGGCATGGGCGGTGGCCTCCGGCTCCAGCCCGACGAGCTCTTCCTGTACCCGGCCGAGTGCAGCACGGTGACGGCGCTGCCGGGCGTGGCGCGCGTCGTCCACTCCAAGGCCTCCTGCACCGTGCACTGGCAGGAGAGCGGCAAGGTGCGGCCGGGCGCAAAGGAGCAGCTGCAGACGCCGCAGATCCTGGGCATCCACGCCCTGACCCCGCCCCCCCGTGGGGGAGGGCCCAAGGCGGGGCGCGCCGCCATGACAATGACAATGACGGCAGCGGATCCTCGGCGTGCCGAACCCCCGCTGGCCCTACCGGACCTGCTGGCCATGGAGCCAGGGGCGGTGGGGGAGGAGAAGAAGTCGTCCCCGCCTCCCGGGACTCCACCCACCGCCACCCCCACCTCCCAGCCGAGCTCGGGGCCCAAGGTGGAGGACAGGGACAGGGACGGAGCCGGGCCGCAGCAGCATGACGCCAAGGTGGAGGAAACCAGCGGCGGGCTGCTGGGAACCTCCTCCACCACTACCACCTCCGGCGGTCAGGACAAGCAGCCGTGCGGCGGGGCGGAGGGCCAGCCGGAGGACGCGCACGGCACCACCACCGGCGTCGCCGCTCCCGCCGCCTCCCCCTCCCCGCCAGACGACGCCCAGCAGATCCGGGCGGGCGGCTGGAGCGGGCGCGGCGCCGACAACGTGACGCTGGCCGAGCTCTACCTGATGCTGGGGAAGCCCAGCAAGCTGCAGCTGGAGTACGAGTGGCAGCCGACCGTGGCCCCTCCTCCTCCCCCTCCCCCCAACGCCGCTGCCTCCTCCTCCCCGGGGAGCAGCCCGGGCCCCGCCTGCCCCCCTCCTCCTCCTCAGCCCCGCCCCTCCAGCACCAACCAGGTGCTGCGCTGCCTGCTGCGGCTGGTGACCACGGAGGTCAACCCCAAACCTCTGGTACGTACCGGCCTCTGCTGGGAGACTAAGACGACGGCCATTTAGTCCGGATTAGTTATTTCTGTTTATTTTAATTATGAGCTTTCTTGTCCACTTGTTTTGGTCGCTTGCTGCAGTAGTGTTGGATTATGGACTAAATAATACACTTTTTACATGATATACTGTGTGTGTGTGTGTGTATGTATATATATATATATATAAAACGCAAGGTTTAAGATAATTAACAGCTAATGTTGTATTTGTATCCTCTCTAATTGTATTCCCCATTATTTAATTGAATGATTATTTTTAAAGAAAAACTGTTATAAAAGTTATTAATTTGACGCCGGTCTCGTCGATGCAACTTAGGATTCAAACACAATATGACACGAAAGCTTCTGTGATGGTTGGCATGGACTCAGAGCTGTTATTTGAGCATCGGTGGTGGAAACAAGACACTGACTGATTAAACCTTGTTCTGTTCCAGGCTCCGGAGCTGTGCTCCACGGCCACGTCGCCCCTCAAGCTGCCCCCGGAGGAGCAGACCCAGCAGGCCCTCACGCCTCCGGGGAAGGGCCCTGCCGCCGCCGCCGCCCGCAGTCCCGGCTGTGGCCGCCAGCAGGCCTCCCTCCGGGGGACCAAGGCACTGATGCCCACGGCGGCCTCAGGTAGGGTCTCCCTCCCTCCCTCTAGTGCTGGGCGGTATACCGGTTCACACCGAATACCGGTGTGTATTTTCGTGATGATATGAATTTTTAATATACCGCCATACCGGTGTATTTGATTACACAACGTTCGGAACGCTGCGCCGCGCGACACTGTTTCAGACGGGACCCTTTTCAATGTTGCGCTTCTAAACACGCATGGTACGACTGCGAGGCGTGGTGACGGTTAGCATAAGTTAGTGCTCTGGTGATGATGGATAGGATAGACCAGGGGTGGCCAACCAGTCAGAGACGAAGAGCCAATTTTTTTACTGTGTTACTGCAAAGAGCCACATCATACACACATGAACATCTCCCATCTCTTCCTCTCACACACACATGAACATCTCCCCATCTCTTCCTCTCACACACACATGAACATCTCCCCATCTCTTCCTCTCACACACACATGAACATCTCCCCATCTCTTCCTCTCACACACACCACAAATATTTGTAGCCACTGCCAGGGCAATAACATTTTCATAGTCTTATCTAGTTAATTCGGCGAATTAACTAATCCCCACCCCCCCATCAGAACCGCGAATTAACGGATCCCCCCCCCCCCCCCCCCATCAGAACCGCAAATGAAACGGATCCCCCCCCCCATCAGAACCGCAAATTTAACGGATTCCCCCCCCCATCAGAACCGCAAATTAACGGAACCCCCCCCCATCAGAACCGCAAATTAACGGATCTCCCCCCCCCATCAGAACCGCGAAATTAACGGACCCACCCCATCAGGAACCGCGAATTAACGGACCCCCCCCATCAGAACCGCAAATTAACGGATCTCTCCCCCCCCCCCCATCAGAAACCGCGAAATTAACGGAACCCCCCCCCCCCCATCAGAATTCTACAATATTCATCATGATGGTAAAATAGTCCATCCTAAGTCAATCTCAGTAATTCCTCTCAACCAGTAGAATATGTTAGGAACACCTGATTATGCATGGAAAAAAAAATACCGTCATATACCGTGAAACTGTTAGAATTTAGAAAAATGCCGTGATATCAATTTTTGGTCATACCGCCCAGCACTACCTCCCTCCCTCCCTCTGTCCTTCCATTTCTGCTATATGTAGACCCTAGACTATTTCCACACTGTAAATGCTATGAATGCTTGAAGCCTTCTCTATTCTTATCTTTATGTACCACAGTGATATATTGCTGTCTCCTTCAACAAATGTACTCTTTGTAAGTCGCTTTGGATGAAAGCATCTGCCAAAAGCCCTAAATGTAAATGTAAATAAATAACATGGAGGCTTCTCTCTATTCCACCACCAGGGGGGCGTAACCTGCCCCGTGCCCTGCTGGGGCCGTCGGCCGGCAACGACTTGGAGGGCGGGGTGTTCGCCATCCCCACCACGCTGCCGCCCAGACACTCCAGGATGTTCTCCCCCAACAAGGAGGCGGAGCTGGCCTTCAGGCAGCAGCTTGACTCCATCAGCGTAAGAGCTGCAACGACACACACACACAACACACACACACACACACACACACACACACACACACACACACACACACCACACACACACACACACCCTCCCACAACCTCTTGGTGCTGCTGAAAAGTACAGTTGCTCCGTTATTAATAATTTAGTTTCATATGAAGGATATTATAAATACAGAAAAAAGGGTAATCCGCATCAGCCAACATGCGTGTGTATCTCTAGTACACACGGCAACATGGATGCAGTAATGCACACATACACACACATACTTTTCTTAAAAGGTTCTACCTTTACCAAAAGGCCTTTCATAAATGCATTATCATGGATATATTGTTCTCCACATTCTTCCTTCTTGTTCTTAACTGTGATATTATTTCTCAGCGGTGGTAATGGGTGGTGTGGGAGACTCACAGATGGCTGCCTTATCTCTTCACTCGTCTCCTATTCTAGATGCAGTCCAATCTGTACAAGCAGAATAAGCCCCGGAGCAGACAGCTACGCAAGCCCCTGGTGGTGCAGGTGAGGGGGGGGGGGGGGTGGAGCAGAGAGCTGCATGCATTATCTTGTTCTCATCAGTACCATTAACATGCTCTATATCAACTGCTATGATTGCAAAGAAGATGCGGGTCAGATTGCGAGTCATATCACGTTATATATAATCTCACGGTCAAGGTTTTTTTGGGAGGGGCGGATGACCATTAATTGATAGACGGTACATTATTAGTCTACATCAGTATTATTCAATGGAGTCATTTAGGCTAAATTGTATTTCCTGGATTAGGCTACCTTTGTTTTAAAATATATTATCTATATTATCTGTAACCGCTTGAAATGGCCTTAAATTATCACTTTAAACGTAGGCTACTTGATTAAACCACATTTTTTAACAGCTTGAAATGATTCCATTCCACGCGTTTTGAGCCAAATATGTGGTCGATCGGTGTAATAAGTGATCATTATGAGTCGTTTTCACTGGTCACGATATGCTGGATAGGATATTCGGGTCGGGCTGCGGGTCTTGTGCCGTCGGGTCGGGTTATATGTGCGGATGGCGGGCGTGTTCGGTATTGCACAGCGCGGGAGCGGAGGGCAGACATCCGGAGGGAGCTCGGAGTAGAGCCGCTGCTCCTCCGCATCGAAAGGAGTCAGCTGAGGTGGTTCGGGCATCTGATTAGGATGCCCCCCGGGCGCCTCCCTTTAGAGGTTTTCCGGGCACGTCCAACTGGGAGGAGACCCCGGGGCAGACCCAGAACTCGCTGGAGGGATTATATATCTTCGTCTGGCCTGGGAACGCCTCGGGACCCCCCAGGAGGAACTAGAGAGTGTGGCTGGGGAGAAGGAAGCCTGGGGGGCCCTGCTTAGCCGGCTGCCACCGCGACCCGACCCCGGATAAGCGGACGAAAATGGATGGATGGATGGATGGATGGATGGATGGGAGCGGGACTTGACAATCAGACCTGTGCAGGACTGTGTCTAAAAGACGGTGCTAGCATTTCACTGATGATGTGTGATGTGTGGCTGGGCAATAATACTACATTATCGTTTATAGTCTTTGCACGGTATTGTATAAGAGATAAGAAAAGATAGGAAATTAAGTTGTCGACTTATTGTGATACCTAGTTTTGAAATTAATTGTGATGAAGATGGGCCCTTAAAATTATTGAATATGAGGTGAGAAACGTCAAGAGTCTACAACAGTATTTTGAATTCATAAACATATTGTGATTATCGATATTATGTCAAATGACCCATAATTATTGTGACACTGTCATACATATGGCCCAGTCCTAAATGTGAGCTTAATTAAAATGCTAACGTGTCCACGTTGGAACCGGGGAGAGAAAACTTAACCACATAAGAGAGTCAACATCAACAACCGTGTTTCCACATCTCCATTTTGTATTTTATTTATTCCGTTTATTTGTCAGGGACAGTGCATATTAATAAACAGTACTGTAAATAGGCCAGAATTAGCCAGGAGGCTAGTTTTCATCTGTAGTCCCTGGCCAGGTGTAAAGTTGGCAGCTAAAATTACAATTAAAAACAAATGTAAAGCAATGGTCATGTAGTAATTCATCATTTACAGTTAAAGTAGAAGACAGACATGGGCAGCAAATAGAAGCAGAGTAGATTACTGTTCAACAAAGCGGAGACAAACAATTTCAGGACAACTTAAATGACGCGTATTCTCTGCATCTTCGTCCTCAGAGAACTCTGCTGCCGCGCACGACGGGCGACACGCCTCAGCACGTGTGCTCCTTCTCCATCCTGTCCAACTCCTCCGCCACAGGTACAACTGCCACACACACACACGTGCTACACATGCGACGCACGCACACACACACGCGACACACCTAACACACACACACACATGCAACACACACACGCACACGTCATATCATCACAGAGCTCATACCATATTGCAGTCCCCATGTTTATCTCGGTACTGTTGCTTTAAGGCATATGATTCTCTCAACGCCTGTTCTGATTGGCTTAACCTGTTCACCACTACGTCGTTTGTACAACCTCCCGACGTCCTGCTTCTTCTTCCCACAGGAACGGGCTCTTTCCGGCCAATCCAGACCCGCCTTGCCCCCACGCCCCGCCCCCTTCCCTCCAAAGCGTCTCCTGCTACTGCTAACCCCGGCTCCGCGGCGGGCGGTGGACTCTCTCGTACGTGTAGCCTGGAGTTCCTACATTATACATGAAAAACATAGTTTAGGACATTTACAAAAAAGTAAAAAGCGCTGCGACAAAGCCGGTTATAATTCTTAGCCTCGTGCAAAAATATGATATTTTTATTATATTATTTAGTGTCTATCCCTAACATGGCCATGTGCTTTCAGAATAACACCCAAAAAAAATTTGGATTTATAAGCCATAAATTCGTAGGAATACATGTAAAAGTCATAATACCAAGGCTGCATGCATACTATTTATTTTTTTTGTACTATTTAACAATATTTTCTAATTAATATACTACTGTTTATTTTCCAGGTGCAATTGACCTGGCAGCCAAGTCTGCAGGCATCATCCCGGCCAGCCCCGTTCGGGAGCTGGGGTCCTCGGACGCGGCGGGCGACTCCCTGCTCGGCCCGGCGGCCACCGTAGACGTGGACGAGCGCGCGGACACCGGCCTCCTGCAGCACACCCCCGAGGTAGGGTCTGTTCTGTGGCAGCTAGGAGAGCACTTCTGGTTGCACTAGTTTTATAAAAAAAATAAGTCAATAAGAAGCCAGCATGTCATCTGTCTCTCAGTTAATGTGTTCAGTAAATGTGTTCAGAAGTCGTCGTTGTCCTCCTCCTCCTTTCTTCGGCAACATCTCCGTCGGTTTGTGGTGACGATGTTGTCTAAATATTCCCGCCGTCCCTGCAGAACGGCCCGCCGCCGCCAGCGCCGCCGTCTCCCGGCGTGTCCGGGGGCGAGGACTCACTCCTGCGCCCGCCCAGCGTGGCCTCCCTGCTGGACATCTCTCTCCCCGGGCCCCCTGAAGAGACCATGACCACCGACGGCCCCCAGACTCACATCAGCGACTCCATCATCGAGCTGGCCATCAACTCTTCCCACTTTGGTAGGCACCCGTTTTTTTTATTCAATTGTGAAGTACTGTTGCAGCCACACACTCCCGGGCTACACTAAGTCATAAACACATTATATAAGGTCTCTGCAGACCAGCTATACCCAACCTTTGTACTGCAGCTGCGCCATGAAACTATTCAACAAAATATTATTATTCTTACTTTTCCTACTTATTCGTACTTTTTAATCAGGTATTTTTCTGATACGATAGTTTTTGGATGCATCAGGGTATAGGTGCATCAGGACTAATGGATATAGGTGCATCATAATGTCTGAGTCTAACTGCGTGGGGTGGTGGTGGGTGTTGCTCTGCAGGCGAGGAGGCTTCCCTCTCCCCGGCCAAGCTGTGCTCCGCCAGCAGCTCCAAGCTGCTGGCCCCCTCGCCCCCCACCAGCCCGTCGCGCGGCTGGATCCCCTCGCCCAGCCACGACCCCCAGTGGTACCCCAGCGACTCCTCGGACTCCACGCTGGGATGCCTCCTGTGTAAGTCACATCCCCCCCTCTCTCCTGCAGGCACATTAGGCTGTTTGTGTGTTTTGAATCCTCCAGGCGTGAAGGGTACATTTATTCTCTATTCATGCCACCGATTCATGCATTGAGCAGTGAGGAATGGAAGCAACTGCTGAGCCTGCAGCTTGTTTAACAAACATATTTACTACACACTGCACGTTCCAAAAAACAGAGCCAGAAATCAGTATTCCTATTTGGAAGCTTTTTTTTGTGGTTTTTTTATTAAAAATGTGAGCGTGAACTGAGGCTTTACTCTATGAATAAAATGCTGAAAGAAACCAACCAAAGATCCGATATTTATAAATGCGCCACGTCTCTGCTGCACCCCGGTGTGCACATCATGTGTAAATAGAGCTCACAGTTTTAAATAATGAGCCAAAGTCCTTTTGGCCGAACCCAAGAGCCACAGTTAGTTTGCTGTTCTTGCCATCTCTGAAAAGCAAGGAAGATCATCTTCTGTCTATAGACCATCTTCATGGGCAACTACCATTTCTCTGCTCTTAATTTCTCCGCTTCAGCCAGTCTGGTGTCTCCTGAGAAGGGCCGGCGGACCTCGCTCACCCCTTCGGGCCCCTCCAGTGGTACAGCCCTGCTGGGTCCGAGCCTGCTGGACTGCAATTCCCATGATTCCTTTCAGTCACGGGGCCTTCCGGATGTGGCCGAGGTAATGGGGGGTGGGGTTTTATTACTGAGGACCTGGACACTCTGGTCTCATTGGGTTCAACTCATCATACATACACATTTCAAGGATTCATAGAAACACTTGGGCCCGATAGTAGTTATGTTGATTAGTAGTAATCTATTGTAGTTTCTACTTGTTCTCAAACGAACCGTATATGTTCACACCCTGCAGTGGTTCAGGCCAAAAGGGTCAAAGATCAGATTTAGGGGCCTTTTATTTGAAGCGGTGCATGCGTGTTGCTGATGGGAGGCTGACGTTTGATTGACAGATGGACAGCCAGCTGGCGTGCATGATGAGCGAGAGCAGCGTGGACTACATCGCTCGCTTCAACGACCTGGCCCAGGAGCTGTCGGTGAGGGAGCCCTCCCTCCCGCCTCCGCCCTGAGACGGAGAACCCTAACCCACCCTTCTGCCCCACTGACCCTGTGCCCCCTATTGGGACAAAACGACTCCTCTGCTACCCTTCTAAAAATACTAAATATAAAAGCCATCCTCCCACCGGTTTGTTAAAAAGTGCAATAATAATAACACAACAATAACAACGGTGAGCCCTTTGTCACCGCTGACTGAAAACATTGTTTTTGCTAGCGAGACGCCGTTTTTGTTTTTGCTGGATTCTCCTTTGGATGTGAAAATGCCCTTTAAAAGAAACTAAACAAAAAACAAGAGTAGACTCTAAGGAAACAAACTACCATTTACCGTTTACAGAAGGAACACCTCATGTACAGAACCAAACCGACGCCATACCTGAACAAATCACCGGGAACGTCCTCGTCTCTTTGTAATCGTTTTACTTTTTAACCAAACCGTCTTCTCTAAACTCTCTTCACACCTCTGTGAATGTCCCATACCTGGTAGATTTCCCCGGTAACCAGTGATGAATATACCGTGAGCTTCTCTTCAGTTGCAAAACGTCATGCAGACCATAATATGCACCTGCTGTACAACAACAAGAAGGTGAAGGATACTGGGGCACAGGCAAGCCAGTAGGAGAGAGAGATGATATTATTTGGAGTAGGGACTACAGCTATGGTGAAAGTGCCTGGCCCTCACATGTTGGCTCATTAGCCAGCAGTTCTACCAACAACCAGTGATGGCCTTTGGGTATTGTAGTCCTTTTATGAATGTTGCACACGCATGTGGTGAAGAATCACTAAGGGGAGGAAGTTTTAACAGTTCAGAGAGATCTCTACTCTATTGTCTTTGTTCAGAATTCACTCACTACCTGAACTCATGTTCTCTGTCGGTGCGAATCATTTTACACGTCAGGATTCATATGAAATTGAATCAACATTGATTATTTTCACTGCAGGAGGATTGAATGTATGCGGCGATCGCTTGTCCTCCGTGGACGCGGTGGATTAGTGAACATCTTGGCACTTTTCCTGAGAGGGATGGGTAAAATGTGTTTTAACTCGGAAGAAAGAGAAGGGATTTGATTGGTCCGGCCAAGTTTCTCTGTTGTAAATGGGCAGTCAACAACAGCACCTCTAAGAGTGTGAACGAAGCATGTTAATCAAACCAAACACGTATCAAGACTGAAACAGCGTTACGCTATTTTTACGAATGCCGTTGTTTGCCATCGAACACCAATCTCGACTCTCAAGACAGATACACACACTTTTGTATTGAGGAACTGGATTTCTGTGTACTTGAGTTCTGTAACTGGACCTGTGTGTGTAACATGCTATCCACGTGGATTTCACATAACCAGCATTAACGATGTGCAAGTTGCATTTTGTTTTTATCGTCTTATATGTTCTAATATGTTCTCCTTCATTTTCAAAAGTCATTGGTTTCGTTCATTTCCTTTTTTTTGTTACGCAAATGAGTTTTTTTTAGCCCTTTTTTTACATTGAGTTTTTAATATCGAGAATCATGATGTAAAATCTGTTCGGTGCGATCGCAACTCAGAAGGCTAACATGCTTGTAGGGACTTTATTTCAGCCCACCTTGTGTACAAATAAAAAAGCGGGCAGTTAAGCTATTAAGATTTACGGTTGTATAAAAGTATTGTTCAGGCATGAGTTTTTTGTTCCTCTGTTTAATTGTACATTAACGATTCCAGTATTCACTGCTCTTTTGTAACATAATGTAAATTATTTGAATTATTTATTAACAATTTCAGAAAGGTTATTTGTTTTAAGTTAAGATGACCTCCAAAAAGCAAAAACTTAAGTTTTCAGTTTGTAAACAAGTTTTTATTCTGTGTATAAAATGGTTCTAAAAAAAACTGTCTAGTATGTCTGTATAACCGTGATATAAATGCAATCCACAACCTGTTAACATTTGATAGGCAAGACTAGAAAGTGAGGATATTTTTATTAATCTTTTCTTTAATGTCGTCAAAGTTTCCAAATCAAAAGCCGTACATTGTATGCAGCAAAGCTCTAGCTGTGCAGCTTTAGTTTGAAGACCCTTTTTTTAAACGTATTATACAATTTCAGGTGTTTATTTCCCACTATGTGTAAACAACAGGATCCACATGGCAGAATCCAGGATGCTTTGTGTCATATATTCAATTTAAGCTGGCATGACCAAGAGCTGATGACACTTATCACAGGTCACATGATGCTGGTATCATGACACCAGTTCACTGCACACACTGTTGTTATAGACAGGAATATGAGACAAAAATATATACATACATTTGAGCAGACTTGGTCATCACATCAAACAGTCTCATAGTCGATCTAGTCAATGCGTTTTAATTTAGCCTGCGCTGTTTGGCGTTCACTGTAATGCACCTCAGAGACGTTAGCGTTCCTCCCATCTTGCAGCCTCCTGCGTGGCTGGCGTCTTCATGGTTTCTGTTCCTTGCAAGCGCGCGATGCCATGATTTTGAAGAAGAGGGCGGGCCACAGGTTGCGGAGGAACACTGCCAGGGCCGGCAGAGGCCCCGCCAGCACCACGTCTTTGCTCCTCCGGCGGACGGCCTCCAGGACCGCCCGAGCCACATCCCTGGGGTCACGACCCATCGCCGTGGTTTTGTCCAGAACTAAAAGGCGGATAAATGGATGAGTTACGGACGTGTGTGTGTGAGAGTGAAACGAGAGCGAAAACAATCAAATGAAGAATCATCTGTTCAGTGGTTCGTTTTAAATTGATGTACTCCAAGGTCGATCTGCTATTTCAAATAAGCTACATGGTTATTTCAATCATTTGACTTGCTCAAGCAGAAAGGGTTATTCTGATATGTGCCCTCAAAGTTTAGTTTTTAGACTAATAAGATGGAAGCTATAACTGGTATTAGTTGACATCATTTTCTACATCGTGCTAAACAAGCCCCTGATCACTCCGTCCCCCCACTCTTCCTCCTGGCCGTCCCGCCCGCCCGCCCCCCTCCCTCCCTCCCTCCTCCCTCCCTCCCTCCCTCCCTCCCTTACCTCCGTACTTGGACCCGTCCCCTGTGACGGCGTTGAGTGACAGGTTGGTCCGGATGTAGCCAGGGCTGACCACGGTGACGGCGAGCCCGTATTGCTCCACCTCGGCCCGCAGGCAGTCAAAGTACGCTTGCGTGGCGTGCTTGGATGCCGCGTCTGTCCCAAGAGAGAGAGAGCGGTCGCTCCAGTCATCAAGACAACACGACTCTGGCTACGTATCAGAGTTTAGATGACGTAGTGGAAATGGTAAATGGATTGCATTTATAAGGCACTTTAGATTTGCCTCACATTCACCCATTCATCCACCAACAGTGGTGTCAACCATGCAAGGTAACAACCAACACGTCAGGAGCAGTTAGGGTTAGGCGTCTCGTTCAGGGACAGCTTGACACTAAGCTAGGCGGAGCCCGGGGATCTAACCAACAACCTTCCGGTTGCCAGACAACCGCTCTTACCTCCTGCGCTACTGCCGCCCCAGAGTGTGGTCTTGAAAATAACAGGTTTTAATAAAAACTCACATGCTGATCTGGAGGGAATGGCTATTTTGCCCTGGATGCTGCTGATGACGACAACATGGCCGCTTCGCCGTCGGACCATGGAGGGCAAGAGGGCTGTGCAATGAGAGGAAGATGCAGGACATTGGATTAAACTGCTGTGTAAATAAAACCCACATTCCCAAAGCTCATTTAACCCAAGAACAGCTTTTCTCTCTGAATCAATTTCTCTGGAGAACAGTGGGAAGTGAAAGCCTTTGAAATAACAAACTATAAAGATAATATATTATGCCAAATAATTTGCAATCATCTAAAAACTCTCCAAAAAGAATACTTTGATGATAAAGAAAGTGACTGACACATATTGTTGTATTTTTAGGGTTGTATATACAAGATTGGATTGTTGGCCTGTGTGTTTTAACAAACCTTGAGTTAACGCGATGGGTCCAAAGTAGTTGGTGTCCATGACAGCCCGCTGAACAGAGAGGTCAGTGTCCAGGATGTTGCCACGGTAACTGATGCCGGCGTTATTGATGAGGACGTCCACCTGGCCGTAGCACTGCAGGATCTCCTCCGCTGCCCTGACCACCGTCTCCGCCTCGGCCAGGTCAAAGGTCACGGTGCGGGGGGCGTAGGTCTGGCGTGCGATAAAAGGTGGTCGAGAAAACATCCGTTATGGTCCAGATGTAACTATTTCAAGTGAATGACAACTAAAACGTCAACAAAACGACAATATGTGTTTCCAGAGAAGTGAGGAAGATACCGACACATTCTATAGGCAGTGTTGGATAAAACAGATAAACACAAGAAACAAAACAATCTCCATCGTAGGTACTACATCAGTTTTTTTTTGTAATTTGTGTTAAATACTTTTGCATATTTCTCAATAATTAATCAGCAAACTATGAAAACTTCTTTCCAAGCTGTATATAGTTTTGCTTATCATTTTATGATAACATGTTTGCGAGGCATAAAAATATGACAACCATATAATCATTGAGAGCAACACACACAGACTAGAAGAAGCTTGGTATCTATATAACTTGAAAACTTGAATTTACCAGGTGTTCTTATTGGTTACAAATACCATAAACAAGGCTTATGGATTAAGAATGCCTTCTTGTGCATCAGCATAGCAATTGACTATCAATTGCATACAAAACAAAAACCGTTGGGCAATATATAGATATTATGTTGATATCGTTATATGAGACTAGATATCGTCTTTGATTGTGGATATCTTAATATCGTGATCTGGCATAAGTGGTGTTTTTTCTTGGTTTTAAAGGCATTACCTAGAGTGATGTCATTAGCTGTGGTATTGCAGTTTTGCACGCAAGTGAAGTATTTAATTTGCACAGGAGAATACAAATATAGGCTCTACCATGTGGTTGTCGTATTCATTGAATCAGGGAACATGTTATATCTTGATTATATATATATTATTGATTGTTTATTGTACTGTATCGCTATGTAACCTGGCACAAGAATTTCTAAAGTTCTATTCTATTCTATTGTTATCGAGATATGAAATCACCTATATCGGGATAGGAGATTTGGGCCATATCTCCCAACCCCCCCCCCCCCGCCCCCCCCTGGACTCACCTTCGTCTTGCTGTGACTGGAGGACGCGGCGGTGAGCTTCTGCACCACTTCCTGCAGGCGGCCCGCGTCCCGCCCACACAGCACCAGGCGCGCACCGGCCGCGTGGAACACATGTGCACATTCTGCAACGCACACGGACACACACACACACACACTTTCATATTAGCTCTTCTTACTCAATTTAGAGTCCACCACCAAGAAAAACTCACCTATCCTGCCTTATCCCCGACTGTGGAGCTTCTATTGGGGCCCAGGGGGTCCCTGGGTGTCTCTGCAGAGAACCCACTAACTATATAGATGTGACTTTGTGGTTCGGGTCAACCCTTAACCCTTAACCCCTAATCTTTAACCAAATGACCGGCATCAGTTCCACAATTCTATATTATCATGTTGTTGTTATTGTCTTGTCGTTTATGGTATCGTGTCGCCGTGAAATTATGTAAAAGTTTGCTACGTTTGTCTAAATGATGAGATCTGCCCTTAAAATTATCAAGATATGAGGTTTGAAACATCAATAATAAAAAGGAATAGTTCATTAATTTGCCACCATGCTTAAAAGTCCATATTCAATGCAATGACCCTCAGACTGATTAGAATGCAATTTTAAATTTTTGCTTAACATAGTGTTATATAAAATAAAATATATATATCTTAGAAATCCAAAAAGAGAAATATTTACATCAATATATCATATTTACATCATCACACAATGCAGTACTCAAATGCACAAATAGTTTCCTCATTAAATCAGCATCAACACTTTAATTTAGCATCCTCATTTCTGTATTTCTCAAAAATGATTTTCTTATATTTGTATTTAAACTGTTATATTATTCATAACCATGTCATGATATTTATCATTGTCATGTAAAATGCCCCCATGATTATTTCCATAATCGTGATGAGACCTTTCCCACTGACCTTTCCCGAGCCCTGAGCTGGCCCCTGTGATCACCACCACGGCATCCTGGAGCCGGGCCCCAGGTCGGAGTCTCAGCAGCATCCGGTAGAGCAGCAGCACCCCCAGACCCCCCAGCACCAGGGACACGGCGCCGCTCCCAGCCATCACACGCTCCACGGCAGCAGCAACTCCACACACACCGCCGCCACCACCACCGCCCCCCTGGGGATGGAACATGCATGATGAGGCTTCACTCTCACACAGCCTGAACTACACCTCTCTCTCTCCCTCAGCCTGGACTACACCTCTCTCTCTCTCTCTCTCCCTCAGCCTGGACTACACCTCTCTCTCTCTCTCTCCCTCAGCCTGAACTACACCTCTCTCTCGCTCTCTCTCTCTCTCACACACACACTGGACTACACCTCTCTCTCTCTCTCTCTCTCTCTCTCAGCCTGAACTACACCTCTCTCTCTCTCTCTCTCTCTCTCTCACACACACACTGGACTACACCTCTCTCTCTCTCCCTCAGCCTGAACTACACCTCTCTCTCGCTCTCTCTCTCTCTCACACACACACTGGACTACACCTCCTCTCTCTCCCTCCCTCAGCCTGAACTACACCTCTCTCTCTCTCTCGCTCTCTCTCACACACACACACACTGGACTACACCTCTCTCTCTCTCTCCCTCAGCCTGAACTACACCTCTCTCTCGCTCTCTCTCTCTCACACACACACACACACACTGGACTACACCTCTCTCTCTCTCTCTCCCTCAGCCTGAACTACACCTCTCTCTCGCTCTCTATCTATCACTCTCACACACACACACACCTCTCTCTCTCTCTCAGCCTGGACTACACCTCTCTCTCTCTCTCTCACACACTTTATGATGAAGTTGTTCATTATTCATGCAGTAAATGGCAATAGAAAACATAACACATCGCCTGAGGTCTCTAGTTCCAACATCCATCCATCCATTTTCGTCCGCTTATCCGGGAACAACATTCCAACATTCCAACATTCCAACATGCAATGTTGTTCCAAAGTTGCATGTTGGAACAACATAGCATGTAGTTCCAACATGCAATGTTGTATTGCAATTAATTATTGTAATTGAAAATATGTATGACTTTATTATGTATTATACCTTGAATCTTCTCTAGCATCAGACAAGTGTGTAACAAGCATTATTCATAAGCTAATGCTGGTCTGAGCAGAGACCGACTAACCTGTTGTAGTTGACACGGAGGTGTTACAGAACACTCATCACAAGTATAATTGAAGGAAACTGCAGACGTCTGAACGCAGCTTGATGAACTATTAACACCGGAATCATATACAGGATGCACTCAGGAAGCACACAGCCTGGGAAGTGCTCCGCTCTGAATTGTGGGTATTGTAGTTTTACACTCACAGGACTATTGAACGCGCTCTTCTTATTGTGCCTCCACAATATATTAACTTAAGAGCCCGTTTAACTATTAAAGAAACGATTTAAGAAAAGCGTAACACGTAGTTGGAAACGACGCCTTTAGTGTAGCTATTCCGAGTACTTATTAATCACAGCAATGCTCTACCTATCCCCTTCTTTAGCTTTCTATAGAAAAAGTCAATTGCATTGCAATGGAAAAGGCTATAAATACTTTGTTCTATATAGAGCAAAGTACCCCTCAAAATGTCACCTTTAAATGTCCTACTAGCTGGAGTACAGTAGAGCAAAAGGCGTTTGAATTACTCCAATGAGGCCACATATATAATCAGTGCCAGTGTGGTGCTCTAGCACATATACTAGAGCCACAATGACCAACAGTGATTAGAGTTATATAGTGCATTATTTTATAGTCTACAGACTATGGTAAGACCTATATCTCAGACAAACCTGTTGTCACAAATTATATATCATGTATATTGTATTAATGCCCATACCATGATGAATTGCAACAACTGTGGAATCCACCAATCATAATTAAATGTACAACTTTAAGTGTAGACAATAAATTATTGAACCCTAACCAATGCTCCACACAAGGTATATCATTTTATCAATTAAAAAGGGAAAACTGTGCATAACTAAGAAAATAATGTTTAGATGTGTTAATCCGTTTCTAACAAACTCCAGGGTAATGTGGACAATAAACACAACTGGATGGTCCATGGGCCCTTTAGTTAGTTTCATAGTTTCATCGACAGTGTGCTTTAAAACAAGAGGAGAAGAAAAGAATAAAGAACTATCAGGAACTATCATGTAGTAAGTTCCAATATTCAAACGAACACTGTAAGACAATTCACACACACACTCCCAGAGTCCCATTTCATGGTTGTCACATTTCACATTTGTAATTATTTATATCATTGCATCCGCATCTGTTCTATTACAGGTGATCTCCAAAAAATATTTTGATAAGCAATGTTGAGTCAACCTTAATTCTGTTTGGAATACACAGAATCATTGAAATCCATTTCAGAGGCTGATGCTTTGATGGTGGAAACCACAAGAACGTGTTCCACTGCACATTCCACAATGAACTTGTATATACAGCAAATATTTGAGCCGGCTCTTAAAATCACTACCATCGCCCAAGGTGTTTGAAATTATTGCTTTGCTTAGGCAGTTACTTCTTGAGATGAACCAAGGACCAAGCTCTCTCCAAGCCGCTGTCAGTCACATCGGGGATAACAGACTATGATTAGTGGGTGGCAACTTATAACATCCAATATGGAATATAACTACAGGTTTGATGCCAGTGGGCCTCACGTGAATACTAGCTAAAACTAAAAACCAATGCCTTTACACATATTGTTTAACGATGTGAGGGACCGAGTTCACTGTGTAGAGTTTGCATATAAGGTGCAAATTGTTACTTGCCAATGTATTAGAGATCGCGGTAATAAAACATGCATGACAGTGAAAGTAAAATACTAGTTGCTCTGTCCAGGAGACCATGTAGAATCTCTTTAATGAAAAAAAGCAAAAATAAAATACAGAAAAGGTGAGTTTGTAATATCCTACTGTTTAATAAAAGGGCTGATCAGCAAGTAAGGAGGGACACAGTAAAACTACAAGGGGGGGGGGGGGACAGGACAGAGCATGACAGTACTACTCAAAAGACTTGGATCCGTTTCGTTTCGCGACACTTTTCTGTCCACAAGACCGGCTTCCATACCCTTGTGCGCTGGATTGCTGGGAAGTTGATTTGCGCGCAGAAACTGAGGGCCGGGTGGGTGCGCAAGGGTACTGTGGTCATGTCATAGGAAATGAAGAGAACGGGGCGGGGGGCGGATTCCTTCTAGTTTCAACTACATCCCTCTGATCGTTTCATGTTCAACATGGAAGCGCCCATTAAACATGTGGAGCTGACTCAGTAAGGCCCTGACACTGGCTTCCGCTTCCAGGTGTGTGGGTGGTAGGGGTGGGGTGGCTTGGTTATTCTTCTTGATTTTTTTCTGTTTAGACGTTTGTTTAAACTTTCATTGGTTGGCCGTTATTAAACCTCTGGTGGTGGGTGGGGGACAGGGGGTGGAGTTGTGAGGGGAGCACGCTCATACTGCATAGAGTTCGTAGATCTTCTTGGCGCAGTAGGCCAGGGCGGCCAGCGCTATCGTGTTGTGGAGTCTCTTTCGGTGGACGTCGTCCCGGCGCACCAGCACCACGGGCGTGGAGGAGGTGAGCGTGTGCAGGGGCAGCCGCGAGAGTTTTTGGCTGTCGTACTCCACCTGGTACTTACAGCAGGGGTCAAACTGCCACGAGATGCCGTAGAGGGCGGCGCACGCCACGCTGAGGGCGCCGGCGGGCAGCGCCACGTATCGCGTGTACTCGGGCGGCAGCGACAGCGGCGTCATGAGGCAGGCGGTGCCCGAGAGCACCGCCGTCTTGTGCAGGCAGTTGCCCACGGCGATCCAGCGGGCCGTCTCGTCCCCGATGCGCGTGGGCTCGATCACGATGTACTTGTACTGGGCCTCCAGCGCCTGCTCCAGCTCGTACTCAAACTGGTCCTGTGCATTCTCCCCGTTGTAGATCTCGTGCACGATGTAGCAGTCTGTCGCCGCCATTACTCCCCTGTGCAACACAGACAGAGGATTAAACTGAAAATGTCAAACTAAATAACTATCCCTATTCACGTAATGCATAATTACATACACATTATCATTGCAACATCAGTGTTCACATCATACATTTTTTGGCAATCCACTTATTATTTGAATGAAGTCTGAGCAATCAGTATTGAGCAATCAGTTGAGGACATTTTGTTTCACCATAAGAACTGCAAATACTAATGCACACATTTAAATGAGGTTGTAACTTGTAACTAGCTCTCCAGTGTCAAGATCAAAAATGCAAATATCAAAACACGAGGCATATTTCAGAGAATGTGAACAAAAACATTGCAAACAATTAGAGATTCAAAACTAGATCTGACTACATTACTTGATCAAATACTGTATTCGTGTCTTACGTGCGTTTTTAGGTCAGACGAACCACTGTCAAGGGATAACCTTGACGATTTTACCATTAACCATAATCCTGGTTTACACATCATGATTCTTCCTAGATTACATGTTTGAAAATCCACTCCTACCGACTGGTTACAGGCCACTTGTCATTTGCGGCCTGTAATGAAAGTTGACAAAATGGCAAGCAACCCCAAAAGGGCAAACTGCTGACTTGTGTTCACGCCGAGCACACCAGTCCGCCAAAAAAAGAGCGACAATGTGGAGACGAACGAGAACGCCAGCGAGCGGGAGATCACCGCACACACGTACACTTACACGTGTGTGCGGTGATATAAATAATAACGCAAGTTTGTCAGGCGGCTCGGGTCGCCCGTCAGCTAACGGTAGCTACCCATCGAGCCCGCACAGGACAAAGTTATCTGGAGTTGAGCGCTGAGGAGCATATGATCAACTTTAACTTTACCCAGAGGGGAGCTCTAAAAGGTAGGCGCTGCGGGGGGTGTGGGACGTGGGGTGCGCACGGTGGGTGACCACATGAGAACTATATCATGAGGCGCATAAGTCTTTCTGGAGCTGCCAATGCTAATCAAAACATCACTCGAGCAGCTAGCAGCCTCCGTCCAGTTGGCTTGATAACGTTAGCCCGCTAGCGTTAGCTTTAGCGTTAGCTGAACGCTGCGAACCGTCTCCCACTCATCACCACTATGGAGGGATTCAATGCACTCAACTGCAGCGCCGCGCGCCTTCGACTGGCATGGCGCGGCGTGGCGCGTGGACAACGGCGCGAGGCCCGTGCGTCACATGAAAAGGACGTCCGCGGAGAAAACGGTAGCATTAGAGTGTGACTGACCTCTCCCTGTTCACTGGGACACCGCGCCTCCTGCCCAGCGACGCCATGTTGGAGATGCACTGACACTGACTGCGACTGACGTTTCACACCGCGGGGGATTGTGGGTATTGTAGTGTAACGACGCCCCGGCACTGGGTGATATAACACGAGGAACTACAAATACCAGAAGAGTTGTTTTTTTGTTTTTTTTTGCGTGGCGTAATATTACGTGGATACGATATTATAAGAGGTCAGACTATACATTAACGTGGTAAACGCACGTTTTGTACAGCAGGCGTACTCATTTGACACAGCGGATTACACGCTTCAAACCACACTACAGAAACTATAGATGTACAAATTAAGATCGAACGGACACACTTGTTAATGAACTGCAAAGCATTCAATGTGAATCGAAGCCGACAAGATTGATTACAAAATGTAATTTTTCCACAAGCTCCACAAAGTGGTAATAACTCACCACCATGCTGCGCTGCGCTGGTTATGCAGGCCTGGCTCCGTGCCGTGGTTACAATGCGTAATGGCTACCTAAGTCATATATATATATATACATATTTTACATATTTTTCCCCAAAAAGTTAAAATGTACATATTGACATTTGTACAAACAATCAATTACATTTTCAAACTGACTTATTTTCATCGATTAATGTAGAATGTATTAATTCCCCCCCCCAAAAAAAAAAAAATACATCATAAATTATTGAATGTATTTGTTCATCAGGAGTTTACATGACTTGTGAACTCAGACGATTTGGTGAGATGTAAACTCAAGACAATTGGGTCTTTATACTTCAACCATCAGTAGAGGAATGCGAGTGGTCTCCAGTTTATCCCAGAGAAATACATGAAACCATTGTTGTAAAGGTAACAGATATGCAGGCTTGATTTGGCCCTGGCAGCATAATGGCCAAATTATTGTCAAAATAATATTAGTATTCCTGTCAAAATGTGGCTAAATCAAATAATTATTCTTGATGTTTTAGATAGGATGATTGCAATGGTTTAACCATGACACCCATTGTTTGGACTTGACAACCCAAATAAACTGGCAACCTGACAGGGTTTCCCATGTGGAGGGCCGTCTTCCCATTGTTCATTCAGCAGAATGCACAATGAGCTGTTCTCTCAAACCAGAGGTGGGCCAACAACAACAGCAGCAGCAACAGCCTGACATGCATCTAAAAAAAGCTGTGAGGTAATGAGTTAAAACTCACAGTAGATTCTTAACGAGGTTGTATCTGAATTATGTTAGATCTTAAACAGTTACAAGCTTTTACACAGGTTTCTGTTTTAGTATGAAGACAAACGAGTGTGATCTGTGATAGTAAAATATGTTTAAATACTGAGGCTGAAACATTGAAACCATGTATCAGCATATATGATTCCTGAGCACACAGACACATACAAGTAAACACCACCTGAAATACGCGTTTCCCTAGATATTTATTAACAAAGACAACGGAAAAACATGGAAAAAAACAAGAATTGAATGCATCTGTAGGGTCAGTTCTTCTAACTATACCATTATTACACAAAAGGAGCTTTTAAGATAAAAAAGAAAAGAAAAAATAATACAAAAAGTCTAGCCATAATGCCTCAGTGAGACCCAAGCAATAAGAGTCGGTCCACTATAGAACACATTTCATTTCCTGTCCACAAACAAAATGACCCAGTTGTTTTTGTAGTTGTATGATTACCGTGAGAAATGTTTTGGGGGTTTGTCACCTGAGCTTTTTATAGCCCTTCAAAAGGGCGATTGTCATGGGCAAAGACGTGTGTATGTCGAGTGCAACTATTTTCATCATGGGTTTTTACAGTTCATCAGTGCTTACTGTTTTTATCCATTAAAAACCCAGACCGAGGACTCAACTGAAATGGACTCCAAGAACAGAACTAATACCCATAGTTTAACCTTTCTCACTGAGACTTAGATTTAACCTCAGGGCACACAGAAGAAAAACAAGGAGAGGGAAGGGAATGGAAATGAGAAGTGACAAATGCACGGTGTGGGTGTCCTGTCGCTAAAGCGTGAGGCTACAGTGCACAGTGTTGTGCTCTGTGTCCGTCTATAGCACGGTAGCTCATGATCTTCTACATGCAAATATATAGGCCTATATTATTGCGCAGCACAGACGGAAAAGCCAGTCTGTTTTTCTCTTTTTGTCACAACAGGTTTCAGATATTATTTTGAGCTCTTTGGTTCTGAAGTTCACAAGTTGTTTTGCCTGACGCTGTCCCAGAATAAAACTCACAACTATCGTGGTACATAAAGAATGTATCTATGTATCTGCCTTAACTAAAGTGGATTAAAAAAATAGCCTCTGTTAACCATACACCAAATGTCTTTTGAAGAATCTAAAACATACCTTGAAACTAAAAAAACGTATATCCCATCCAAAATATATTTAAACATATACTCCACACATAGCACTGATTAAACCCCTTGCAGTTTGAAGAAGTCAATGTATCTCCCGATGCAGCAGAGCTTCAGGGTAGAAGTTGAATGCTAAATGAAACAGAGTGACACTAGGCTAGCTAACCCGGTGGCCGTCACCACGCTTCTCTACACGAGAAAAAGAGATCCACTTACATTGACATCCTCAACTACTGCTCAGGAGTACTCAGCAACACGACGATGACAGACACTCAAGTGCTCGCACTCGACTGCAACCTAAAGATGCTTCTTTCGGCTGAGGTAATAGGCTTCAGCATTGGCTGGATTGCTTGTGTTCTTGAGCAGGGCGTAGGAAGTGAGTTACTCTACCATAACTCACTTGCCATTCTCACCACCCGATGTCTGTATCCCCTGTATGAGGGCACCGTTGACTGGTGGTACCTCGGTACCCATTCGATTTACACAATGTCATGGTTAACCAGGTCTGGTGCTTGATGACTCTGTGGTGTGTGTATGTGTATGTGTATGTGTGTGTGTGTGTGTGTGTGTGTGTGTGTGTGTGTGTGTGTGCGTGTGTGTGTGCGTGCGTGTGCGTGCGCAACCTCAACCGCCTCCAACCTCAAAAGCATGAGGGGGAAATATGTCCATCTCTTCCTCTTCTCTCTCTCTCTCTCTCTCTCTCTCTCTCTCCATCTCCTGGGAGCGTGCTCTGGCTCTGTCCTTCCCTCCACCCAGAGTCCTGCATGGAGGTCACTGATAGATGTGTTCAAAGTACCGAGGCTGGGGGTTCTCCTTGACGTATTTCTGGATGTACCAGCACGTCAGGTGAGCCTTCAGGTCTTCTTCCACCACAAAGTCCATGGCGGCCTGCTGGCATCCAATGCAAAAAAAGACAAAAAAAAACACAGAACAGCACTGAATCAAGCATCCAAATCAAAATCTTGAGAGAGGGACAAAGAAACTGTGTTGGGTTGTCTTGTTGCTAAAGCGAATGCAAGATGCACAATGGCACTCTGTGGTTTATAGCACGGTAAGTTATCTTCTACATGCAGAGATATATTACTGCACAGCCCAGAAGGAAGAGCCAGTCTATCTCTTATGTGTCGTGTTTCTCATGACATGATGTTTTGGATTGACATTTACATTTTAGGGCATTCTGACCAAAGCGACTTACAATAATAAATCTACATTTGTCCAAAGAGAGTGAAACAATATATTGCTGAACCGAACAAGCGGCAAGCAATTCAGAATTACTAGGCTAGGCTAAGAGAACAAGTTTCCTACAGTCATAATTGCCAGGTTAACCCTTTGCAAGTAAACAGGAATGACGCCATACAACTCCCATGTCATACTTGGAGGACACAACTGGATCAGAAAAATAGCCTTTGTTAACCATAAACCAAATATCCTTGAATCTAAAAGAACCTATCCTATACCAAGATCATATATATATATATATATATATAAACTTATACTCCAAATGTAGCACTGATAAAACCCCTGCAGTTTGATGAAGTCAATGCACAGTTAAACGTTTCAGGTAAATGCTTAATGAAAAGCAGCAACATTAGGGCTAGCTTACCTGGAAGCCATCACCAAGAAAATAGTGTCATACTAACCGATACTAACAGGGTGCTTGAGTAATGTTGGTGATTGTGCAGACGTGTTATTATGGCTTGTCGTCAGAAATGTTAGCTGTACAATCATTACATATCTAATCTGAAAACTGATGGCATGAGGCCTCGGGCAAAGCCCACCAAACTGACCCAGGAGAAAAGGTTAAGTTACCATCTAAGTTACACATCTCTTCCCACCAATGAGTTGTATTGCTTGGTTAGAAAAGTTAACCAAAACTAAACTCAATACTACTTGTAAAAATAAGACAAAGCCCAGCACCTTAGCCAGGTGCTTTCCAATGCCCCTTCCTCTGTATGCATCTGGGACCTCCGTGTGCTGCAGGTCCACTGTCTTCTTGCCCACATACTCGTAGAGGAGGACGGCTCGGTCATGAGATCCTGAAGGCAGTGACACACACACACACACACACACACACACACACACACACACACAGCTTTGTATGTATACGCGCTTTTCATACCATCAATGCAAAACATATTTATGATGCAAAAGCAGCCACCAGGTAGGTATGCTTGTATACTGATGACTGGATGCAAATCACGATACAACGTTGATCCAAAACCAGACTTAGTATGAATGATCAAAGAAAATGTGACGAACTGGCTAATCACGAGCAATAACGTTTTAACTTTAAATGGAGACCGTTTATCAAGACTTGTCATGTCACCCCAGCTGTAATAACACATCTTAGCCAGCACAATTACACTGAGCTTGTAGGCCGGGTTATTCACCAACCCAATGAGTTTTGATTGAATAAAGATTAATTGAACTTCATTATTATAATTATTATAATTATTAATAATATGTATGTACAACAGTACACGGTATAAAGGACGTGTATGGTGTACTGGGCCTTAAGAAAGCAGTGAACTGGAGGCATCACATGGCTCAAAATGGCTTAATGGATAAGTGGGATAGTTTCCAGGGTTGGTCGTGACAACACCTGAGCAGCTACTTACTGCTCTACTATCCTAGCATTAGCTCACTGACACTCGGGACTGAACGACCGCAGTTGAAGTTGAAGTCAACCAGCAGGGGAAGGAGTCAAGGTAGTCAAGGCTGACCCTGCAGGCTAACTGTAGCCAGCTAGCCTGCCAGCTTGTTGTTAATCTTACCATTCAGTCTTATGACGAACTGGCGACGTTTCTTATCGTGCTCAACGTGAATTGGAGAGTTGTTAATTTCGAGGGCATTCACCTGGGATCCATGTGCCATTATAGCTATTCCAAAAGTGATGTTAAAGGGTACGTGTTGCACGCCAGGACGCAGTGAAGCAGCACTCAGGAACCACGGCCCAAAACAGACTGACGCGCAGCCCGCCGGGGAGCGACAACAACCACGACCCGGGAAATCAGCTGTGGAGTCACGTGACATTCTGCACCAATCACAATGATGAGTTGTTGAGGGTCGTGTTGAACACCAGGTGGCGCCAGAGAGAAGAAGACCGCAGTCAATGCAAGCATTGGGCCCAGCGTTGGACTCTCGTCTCAAGAAAAAAAATAAGGATATTTCAGGTTTACTGTTTTATAGCAAAACTGTCGTTTTTGTTATTTGTGGCTTGTTCACAAGTGCCTATCACATTTGTTAAACTTTTAAAAATTGCAAATGTTCCGTACTCGCCATCATAAATGCCTTCATTGTGCACAGATTGCAAAGGATGTGATTTAAATCACCACAGGAGCTCAATCGCTTAATCTCTCAGAAGTCACATCTGTTCCTTTGTTGATGCATGTTTATTTTTATGACATTTAATCTACATTGAACAATTCAAAGACATGATTGGTTTATTTATGAACCAATCAAGACTCATTAATTTGCGTAATTACATTAATGGGGAAACTTGTTTTCAATTCTAATTAAATGTATCTTAAATGGTGCAATGCATCATAAAATAAAGACTATTAAAGAGTGAATGTGTAAAAAATATTTTAACAGTAAACCAAAAACAGTGTAGCCTGCTAGAGCATTACAGAATGTTCTACATACATATGTTGTATTTTTACAAATATCTTGTTCACAAGTTGTAGCACACTAAGTTTAGTGCATTCTAGAGCAGAGCGGGGCATAGTTAGTTTGAGATAACAGACTAAATCACACTGTGGCGGCCGTGGAGTGTAATGAAAATCTGTTATGGTCTTTAACAGGAAGAAAACAAATATTATAGTGTGATTAAAAACATTTGGATGGTATCAAGTCCTGAGTCATAAGCAGGAGGTACATGTCTAGCTTGTAAAGCTGTTTGTCATAATCCCACCAAACTAATGGATTGTGTCAACTCTTCTATTGGATTAAGTGTCTGTGTGTGTGTGTGTGTGTGTGTGTGTGTGTGTGTGTGCTGTGCACCCACATGCATGCACGAATGTGCAGTGTCTTGTAATTATTTCACAAGGTTTGCATACTTTTTAGGGAGCACAATTTATTTCATATAGGAAGAACTTTCCTGCATATAATGTTACACATCTTCAATGGACCACTAGGGGGTTCATTTTTGACTATGATGCGAAGAATCAAAGGTAAGTACATTTATGACTTAAACAGTTATTCAGAGTAAGACTTTTTTGTTTAGTTTTTGTTTGTGTTGTTTTAGACTTTCAGTTCATGCTTCATAAATGGTTAGCCTCATGTATACTGGCCCTGGTGTTAAACACACTGATGTATGTGTATGTGGATATATTTACTGTCTTTGGACAAATGTACTTATTGTAAGTCACTTGGGACGAAAGCGTCTGCCAAATTCCCTAAATGTAAATACCTGTCACTGATTTATGTGCTCTCACTGATGGAGCCGAAACTAAACTCTCTCATTGTACTCACATTCTCCACCTTGTTGTCTTCATAACTTAACTTTCTAAATTTGGAAGTATGAGGACAACTTGGAAATGCACTTTGGCAACACTTTGGCAATTCCCTCAAAATAACACATTACATTAGCTAAAGCTTGTTGTCTTTGTTTGCTAATATTAGAAAGCCCAATTAAATTTCTTGTTTGTTTTAAAAAATGTTGTTACATTAAGAAAAGTGTACGAGCTTTGTACAATATATTTGATTTATTTGTTTTAATCTGATAACAGATGGCATGAGGCCTTGGCGACGCCCACCAAACTGACCCAGAAGAAAAGGCTAAGTTACCATTTTGAGCTGCTAATAATGTTTATATATTGAATATATTGAATTAATATTTACAAATAAGAAAAATAACCATGCACATGCCTTTACAAAACGTTAGCTTAATGACAGTCGACTCATTGTTAAGTTAAGCCCACTTGAGACCATGTTCACCATTATGTTAAACTACACTTAAGTTTACACCATGCACAATAGTATATACAAAATCCCCCAAAAATACAAAGTTTCTGTGTTGGGTCAGATTTATCCATTTATCTTAGTTATGAGACTGGGAAATGTCGATGCGGCTCTTAGCGTGCACACTAGCAGCTGTGTCAGGACATTGCAGGTTGGCTGCTTCAGCTAATGGAATCCTCCGCCATGTTGTCCGCTGCTTGATTTATCCCTCCGTCGATGGGCTCTGCATTTGGTGAGGTCGCCGAGGTAGCTCTCGCAGATTGGAATTGACTGGACTCAACCGTGATTAAGCTCTGGTGGTGATGGTGCCTGTGTGTGTGTGTGTGTGTGTGTGTGTGTGTGTGTGTGTTTGATCGCAGCGTTGGTTGTGTAGTACTTAAGCAAATTAAGAGATCCAAGGGATTAATAGAGACTCTCTAAGGGTTGGACAACCAGTACACATGGAATAAGTTTGTGAGGAGGAGGTGGAGGTGGAGGTGAGGTTTGGTGAGGGAGAAATGCGTTGACAGTACACACTGTAAATCACCTGTGCGGTATAGGTGTTCATGTTGTCAGATCTTCTCTCTCTCTCTCTCTCTCTCTCTCTCTCTCTCTCTCTCTCTCTCTATCTCTGTGTCACTGTCTCTCAGTGTCTCTCACTCTCATCACCTTCCATCTCGCTGCTCCGGAATAGGACAGGGATCCTCCAGTAGTGCCTGCAGGAGCGGGTGAGGCTGACCAGGCAGGAGGAGGACGAGGCGGGGCTAGTCGCAAAGAAAGCACCCGGAGCAAAAGTTCAGATGGCAGAATTGGTCACCTGAGCACCACCACCACTAACACCACCACCACCACCTCCTCCTCCACCATCAGCGGAAGCAGCAGCAGCAGCACCGGCAGTACCACCAAGCCTGGCAGCGCTCTGAGCAGCAGCAGCAGCAGCAGCAGCAGCAGCAGCAGCAGCAGCAGGGGCAGGAGGGTCGGATGCCGAGGGACTAGACCGGCGTCTGCCACTGCTGCCTCTGCTCGCCTCTGCAGTAGCCGGAGCGCGCCCTGCCTCCACCTCCCCTGTCTCTCCGCCACGCCGCTCCTCAGGAGTCACCACTCTCTCAGCAGGCTGGACCAGCGATGCACCAGGGATGGTGAGGATTTCTGTCTCTGTTAGGTCTGTTAGGTCAGGGTTTGGTTTTCATTCATGTTTACATGTGCGTATGTGTATGTGTAATATAGACATATACTTACAAGAGACTACTCTACTACTTGACAAGTATTAGTTCATTCACAGTGGTCATTGGATACTGATACATAAGTGACCGAACATAAGAAAATATGAAAAGACAATATATAAAAATGGAGTCATGACTTATGAGCCATGTGATGTTATGTTTTTTGTCCCATGCTGCAGAAACAACTTGTGAACGTGCCATGTCGAATTCCCAAGTAAAATGTGGACACCTCTCATCACGGAAGACAGCCACCATACCTGGGTAAGCTTTTATCGAAGAAGAGATATGTAATGCCAGGAATGAAATGTTGTCTTACCTCTGACAGACCATGACCAGACACATCTCGCATTTGTTTTTTCCCAGGGCTCATTTCAGCAAGAACTCACGCGGTAATAGCACAGTGGAACTCAGAATGACTAGCTCTTCCGAAGCACCATCTTCCTCATCCTTTTCTTCTTCTGTGGTGTCCGATGATGTCAGTCACCATCATAACCAAAAAAGGGTAAACAAAAGGGTAAACCATGGCATTATGGCATTACTCAATGCATCACAGGTGCGCTGCCTCACCCATCCCCAGACTCTAACTTGGGGGGCCAGGTGAGGCTGCTTAAACCAGCCACCAACCTCACACACTCCACACTCCACAGATATGTTATGTGGATAAAGAATATCCCTAACCTACAGGTTACTTCCACTGGGATTTCTGTTTTGTTCCCTCAGGCTGACGGACTCAACCATAAGAAGGGATGGATGATGCTCCATGATTCAGATGGACAGGTGAACTTCCAACATTTTCGTGTCTTTGTAAATCTATGGATGGATGGATGGATGGAGGATGGCTACATGAATAGATGGATGGGTAACTAATGCGCCCCCCCCCTCTTATAGATTGGCAACAGAATTCCGCTAGGTCAGCCGCCCGCATGCAGGCAAATATCAGTGCGCCCATTTACTCTGCTCTGAAATATTCCCCATGTAGTGGCAGAGACATTGGTTTGTCCTGGCCAACCAGATCCTCAGGTTCTACCCAGATCCAGTGGCCGAAGAGGTGCGATTTCGCCTTCATTTTAAATCACATACCACCTCATATAAAGTAGAAGCTCCAGAGGCCTGATTCTGCCTTAGGTCTTGAGAACTTTCCTGCTTGTTTATTTCAGGCAGCGGACATGGATGGTGAGCTTAACCTGTCCACTTGTTATGACATCACTGAATACCCTGCGCAGAAGAACTATGGGTTTCAAATTCATGTGAGTGAAAGTAAAACACAAGTGACAGCTGAACATATAGTTGTGGGAGGGGGAGGTAGAAGGGCCATACTTAGATAAGAGCTCAAGGTCCGGTGAGCAATGTGTTGTAAGTATTGCTACATCCGAACCCCAGCGAGAGTTAAACATAAAGCATACCCCACCGCCCCTGAGTTTACCTGACTCCCTTGTTCTGTCCTGCCGGTAGATGGAGAAACCATCAAGGGCAATGGCTGAGTCGGGTACCATAGGTTCTATCCAGGTCTCAGTAAATGCCATCACGCAGCAGTTCCCAGTATCCCGCTGGAAGTTAATCCATGCGTGTAGTCCATTTTAGGGATTGAACATTTGCAAGCAAAATGCTTGATAGCGGCCGGTTGTGGTGTCTCGTCCGGGATTGCCATCTATTTAGATATGGATTCTCTTGGTTGTAATATTTACTATAGCAAATGATCTATCGAGAGCAAATCATGCTTAGTGGCTAATAAGATGGGTATGTGCGTGTTTTCAGACTAAAGATGGTGTCTACACGCTCTGCGCTATGACCTCTGCGGTCAGGCAGAACTGGGTCCAGGCGGTGTTGAGCAATGTGAAGGCTGACCTTAAACCAGAGGCCAAGAGGTAAAGGAAAGGCTCATTATCTCTGATGTTTGTATCTGATCGAACGTGTGTGTGTGTGTGTGTGTGTGTGTGTGTGTGTGTGTGTGTGTGTGTGTGTGTCTGTGTGTGTCTGTGTGTGTGTGTGTGTGTGTGTGTGTGTGTGTGTGTCTGTGTGTGTGTGTGTGTGTGTGTGCCAAAGAAAAGGGCACTCACTCATAGTCAATGGACTACCTCAAGAAAACCCTGAATCTTAAGACCTCAGAGACGAATAAGGAAATGCTCTGCCAACTCTAGCTCCCTCCTGCAGTAATCAGCAGTCATAGAATTTGTCTATGGCAGGGTGTTCTGCCAATAGTAAAGACTCCTGCTATTTACAGTAAATAGAGCAGACAAGCATTCCACATGCTGGGAATATATCAAGATATGGAAGATATGGAAACAGACAATAATAATAACAAATAATAATAACAAAAGTAAGTAAAACAAACAATAAATGTCTACTCTCAGGGATCTACCACATTTAATTATTTTGTTTTTGGCAATTAAAAAGAGTACAGTACATTCTCACACAAAGTATTTTAAAAGCTGGAATTTGAGATTGAAGTCTATTAAAAGCATAACAGATCAAGCCAGATCACTTGAGGGTGACTGACAGGTGACTGACTCTTCACTGCACGATTGTTTGTGTCTCGTTACGGGCGTCAGCGGTTCTACCAAGTCGCTGGGACGATCTCCGCAGTCTCTGGATTCCCCTGGGGACACAGAGGATTCAAAGGTCCTCGCCCAAGTCGGACGCAGACCGGCCCACTACGGGTCACGTGACCCACTGGAGGCCTCAAACCAACAGCCTCGGGAACAACGACCCCAAGCCCATGAGCAGCGCAAGACGGAGCGGGGGCCTGCAGACGGTGACGCGCTACTGTCGGAATCACCTTCCTCTGCTGTTCCCTCCTTCTCCTCCGCCTCTCGAGTCTTATTGGCTCCATCCTCTTCACCAGTCCACAGGCGGCTTCCGTTCGTGGAGGAAGAGGAGGAACCTGAGGAAGAGCAGACTGTGTGTAACCAGCGGCCACTTGTCATTGTAGCCGCGCGTACAGGTTAGAGAATGAGCTCAAGGTCACAAATGAATGATGCATATCAGATATACAGTATACTGTATATATATATAATATATTCTATATTATTCAAGATTCTTTCTCCAGGTAGTTATTTGTTAAAGACCTGTTTCTCTTAGTATTCTGTGCTTGATCTTGATCTTATCTTTGTGATAAGAGGAGTTTCCTTTATCATAATATAGTAAGTAGAGTACCATTGGCTATGATAACATAATCAGTATCAAACTCATCAACATGTCATGTCTAATTAACATTTCAGCAGCAACTTCCTTCCATGGTTCCGTCGTGAAATCTCTGGAGGCAGAAGGTGACGGTGCCACATTAGTGCCAGAGCCTCTTCAACGCGAGGCTGAACAAGCAGACAGACAAGCGGAGGCTGGGCAGCGAGGCCCGCAGGTTGAAACCTCACTACACCTCAGCTACGCCCGTGGTCCCAGTCACGAGAAGGCGATACAGACCACCGAGCCCCAAACCGGACAGCTCCTGAAAGAGGTATGATCTATTTATCTGTCGGGCAACATTTACTGTTCTTACTCATTATACTCAGTACTCATTTAATTATTTTCCTTGGATGTTTGTTGGCTCCGTTTACAGATGGAGCAGACACAGAGGGAGTTGGCCCGACTGCAGCAGTTAAACAAGAATCTGCAGGATCAGCTGGAGCGAGAGAGACAATATCTATTAGCAGGGGAAATCAGGTACAACGCATTATACACATAGAAATAATAGTTTGATGTATTATGTAGCTGTGAATGCATTTCCAACAATGGGAGTTATAAAGAAAGAAAAAAGGTTGCCGTAGCTCCCTTGTCTATTAAATGTTTCTGGCCCATACATCAAACATACTATCAGAGGGAATACTGAGAACCAAAAAGATGTCATAATCTGGGATCCAGCAGTCCTACTATGCTATAGCAAAACTTCGGCACAAAGCCTGGGCCAGAAACAAAACACTGCAAAGTGTTTGTTTCTAAACCAATATGAAGTGAAAGAACGCAAAGCCCCCCTAGACCTAAATTTGTGATAAAGCTAATGGCAAAATCTTTCACAAATATTGCCATTACCAATATTGATTCATGAAGTGTCCAATTTGTTCTTTTAGAATGGAACATCAAATTCACCATTGCAAGCGACTGCTTTTCAGCGGCTGCAGAGGATCAACCATGACCTCCGCATTGAGCTGGAGACTCAAAGGCGCAGCCAAGACGAGGCAAAAGAGGTAGAGCTCCGTAGGAGGGTAGACCTGTTGGCGCAGCAGGCACAGCTACTGGTCACTGGCGACGCCACCGCTCTCGCATGCGCCCAGCTAGAGAAGGACTGTAAGCACTTTCAGGATCGACAGGAGGAGTGGGAAAGCCACATCACATCCCTGCCAGTCCCAGCTGCAGCAGAGTGAACATCAGAGAAGAGACGCTGAGAGGTCCCTACTGAAGCTGCAGCAGGAGGCTCAGGGCCACCGAGGCATCCAGGTGGAGGCTGAGCACCTCAGGGAGTGCCTCCAAGAACTGGCGGATCGACTGCGCTCCAACGAGGAAGCACAATCCCAGAAGGAGGCCCGCCTGCAGAAGCACCTGGTGCTCCTGCAGGAGAGTCAGGACCGAGAACGCAGGAGCTGGCATCCAGCCTGGATCAGGCAGAGCGTCTCTCCCTGGACCTCCGCGAGAGATTGGAGAGAGCAGAGCAGCAGGTGCAGAATCTGAGTAAAGCCCCCTCGTGGACCAGGAGATCCAAGATGCCCAGGAACAGCTTCAGGAGGAGTTGGCATGCACGGTTGCTGCTGTGCAGAAACTACAGGAGGAAAGAGAGCAGTTCCGATGCCACTGTCAAGAGCTGGAGAACCAGCTGGGTGAGGTGGACGCAGAAGTTGGCCGGTTGCAGAGCAGGCTGAAGACAGAGGAGACAGACTATTACAACTTAGAGCACACCTATGAGCGTGTGAATGAGGACCTGCAGCTGGCGTTGGGTAAGGTGGAGGAACGGGAGGGAGACCAGCAGGACATGCGGGAGGGCTATGAGAGGCTTCTGGATTGCAAGGAGCAAGAGCTCAGTGAGGTTTTAGTGAAGATGGAAATCTTGGGGAATAGTCTGGAAGAGACCGAACTTAAACTAAGTGAGGTGCTGAAAGTATGCACATGTGCCGCTTCCGAGCAGGACCGGTCTGTGATATCTGTGCAGCATGACCAAAGGGGGAACGACGAAGCCCCTCTTGATACGAACAAGGGCATGGTTAGGTCCAGTAGCCTGTCATCTACCAGTCCAAATGGCATAGAGGTTACACTGCAAAATAGCGATCCATCCACTGAAGAACATGCAAGAAGCAGGTCTTGTTCAATTGACCCCTCATTCCAATACTTTGTGACAAATGGAGATGACCACGATAGGTTCATGTCTGTGATCCGTGTCCTGGAGACAAAGCTGTATGTCACAGAGGAAAAGCTGCGAGACATTACCCAGAGGCTTGAGGACCACCAAAGTCACATTATCTGTCAAGATCCTCACCTTTGCTCTCAGCTCACTCAAAGCTAAAGCCACTGCACAGCACCTCAGCCTGTTTGCTCCATAAACAAGCCAAGCAGAAACCAACGCTTTGCCCAGCAGACGGAGAGCCGCTCCAGGCTGTTGTCAACAGGTTTCAGGCTGCACTGACAACACTGGAGGCCGCCAGGCAGACGCTTTTCGCTCTACATCAGAATATCAAAGATGGCCGCAGCAGAAATTATGCCACAGAGTTGGAGAAACAATTAGCCACTGTAGTAGCCTGCATGCAGCAAGGAGGGAAAAATGCAGAAGAGCAACAGCAGGAATCCTATTATTCCATCAGAGAGGAGAGCAGGGATAATCAGGGATGACATATTAATGAGGGATGAAATCAACATATTCTTTGACACTGCTTCAGAGGAGGCAATAGTAGGGAACACTGGTAAGCTGTTGATGAAGGAAAGCACTACTGGTAGAGAAGATGATCCTTGTCTTACAGAATAGAGAAGGTAGTACTCGGTTACAATTTGAGCCAAGTACCCATGATGGAGAATCTTGTGCAAAGGTTGAAATGCGTAATGTCTCAGAAATTAGATTTAAAGATGGAAATAAATGCTAGCGAGTCTTTGGAAGCATCATTGGCAAAGTATGCACTGAGGCAGAACTTATCTACACTGCTTTTAAATTGCAGCGGCAATATGAAAGAGCTGGCAAGACCGGGAAAAGTGTCATGATCCAGCCTTATCTCCAAAGACAAGCCTGGCAGATATTCGGCCGCAAGAGTTGGCACCTTACGAAGAGCAAACAGATCCAGAAGACAGAGGCAAAGAAGATAACGGCAAGTCAATCGGCAAGGAAAAGGAAGATAAAAAACAGTTGTTAGATAGACTTGTATTCCAGCTCAAAAGAAGGGCTAAAACCTTACGCAAACTCTACCAGGAGATCTGTGATAGAGAAGCAGGCAGTGAGAGCAGTGTTGACCATAACTTGACCAATCATTCCATGATAGATTCAAAGTGGGTGCAAGATCAGGCCATGTTGATCTATCTTTTTGCCCGACTGTACTTGGATTTCAATCTAGAGATGCAACGATGCAAGGAGGAGAATAACAGACTGCAAACAATGTGCCAAGAGCAGGAGCTGGTTCTTATGGATGAGCAGCAGTGCTTCCGCAAGGACCTGTCGAAGCTTCAAGAGGAGAACACCATCCTAAGAGAACAGCTGGAGGATATTGAACAGAAGAGAATGGCCGCAGAGGCTGGCAACCAGCAGCTCCAAGAAAACCTACAGACCATTCAGAATCAGCACAAGGAAGAATCCAAAAACTGGAGAAGGAGTTCAAGAGAAGATAAAGGAACTGCAACACATCCATGAAGAAGAAATGAAACTGTTGGTCAATACTATTCCAAGTCTGCTTCCATCTCTGACACATTATCTCACCATCAGACATGAGCACATCGAATGCAAGCACGGAAACGGCCGGGCTAGAGGAACCATCATCAATTGGAGAGAAACGAGGGGCAGATGAAAGAGTTCCAAACAACCAAGGAGGAGCTAGGAAGCCAAATGTGTGACGGTGATCACACCTCAACCATGAGGAAGGCTTACCAAGCAGACTTTGAGAAACTAAAGGTACATTCATTATTCATTCATTATTTGTTAAATAATTGGGCATTCACCCATCTAATACACACATCCGTACATGCACTTTAACTACCATCATCAAAACATCTGCTGTACAGCCATGAAACATAACCAATGGTCATGATCATATTTGTATGCCCGAAAGACCTCCTGTGATCAGGGTATAAGTGCGATGGAGGAGATGTACCGACAACTGGTGGAGGATCTGAAGCAGAAACATCAAGAGAGAAGTGGCAGAGCTTTCTCAGGGAGAAGGACGAGCTGTTGAAGGAAGAGACCGCCGCAACCATGGCCGGTAAACAATGTAGCATATAGCACAGAGACTCTGTACCGGTTACATTTAGTCTCAACTCAACAAGTCTCCAAATGACATGGTTACTCAAGTGCAGCTTTAAACACCCAAAGTAGAGAGTGAATGGATTGCATGTATATAGCGCTTTTATCCAAAGTGCTTCCCAGTATTCCCTCACATTCACCCATTGATACCGACGGTGGTGTCAACCATGCTAGGTACAACCAACACGTCAGGAGCAGTTAGGGTTAGGTGGTGTCTTGCTCAGGGACACCTCACTTAGCTAGACGGAGCCCGGGGATCGAACCAGCAACCTTTGTGTTGCCAAAACCGCTCTTGCCTCCTGAGCTACTGCCACCCACGAGCCGCCAGTGAGTCCTCAATAGATCATAAGCATGCGCAAATAAACACTTTTCTGTTGAACAGCAATTGTGGTGATGAAGAGGGCCCATAAAGAGGAGCTGAAGAGAAGCCAGCGGTCACAACATGTACTGGAGAGCGGCGACGTAGCACAACTACATGCAGAATATGAGTGAGTGACTGCTTTTTCTCCAACAAGTTTTGTATCCAGCATGAATCAGATTAAATACTGTATAACCATGAGCATTTGTATATCATCCATTGACAAATAAATCAATGGAATCTTGCAGCATTTGAGTGAATCTTTCACAAATCTATGTGGTGTGCCATAAGTTTGATGTGAGCCATTGCTGCGCTTGAATGTGTGCGTGTTTGTTTGCGCCCCAACAGGAAGCAGATCCAGGCGTTACGCGAGGAGCTGGAGGCTCTGTCGGCTCAGCACACCCACAGATGCGTGGAGAACGCTGAGATTGGCCGGGAGCTGGAGCGTGAGAGACAAGCGATGTCCCGGTGCCAAAAGCAGATCCAGGAGCTTGGAAACAAAGAGGTGTCTTAAAGGCCACGCTGTGACTGCTCTAGTCTCCATAAAACCATCGTTGAAAAAAAATGTTGACGTGTTGAAACTGGATTCCTATGTATTCCATATGTTTGCGCATATGAACCCCCAATGCCACATTCTTAAAAATATGACGAATGGAAATTCATTACATTTGGATATTAGCATTTAAGAAGCGTTAGAAACTTGCACATGTTTTTAAGATGCCCTTTAATGTCTCCTTAAATTGATACTGATATACACAAGCAACAACTACATACTGTATATAGATACATATTTATACGAATATACATATGATTAATTCCAAGTGGGATTTGACGTGGACGACGGATCCTTTACGATAGCTCACCATTCTCACCGATGATCTCCTGTCTCCTCAGGGAGCGAGTGTCAGAACTCCAGAGGACGTGACGACCATGGTGCCTCCAGATAACCTTGCCAACCAGGAGTCCACCTCTCAATCCAGGGACCTCCATGAGATGGAGGTTAGTGTCATAATTATAAGCATGTTTCCCTATAAAATGTGTGCAGGAAATGTGCACGAATCTGGGTAGATAATGCCATCAATATCTATCGTAATATAACTGTATGTACATAATATATGGAATAACGTATATATTACAGAAGTCCCCGCTGGTCCAGGACACAGAGCTCCAGAGGCTCAGACAAGAGGCTCAATCCCTCCGAGAAGAACTGAAGACTGCTCTTACGGTACCGAGTCTATATTCTATCATATCTAGAACAATTTTTAGGGTTAGGGTTAGGGGTTAACACCCTCTGTATAAAGAGAGATACTTTAGATACATATAACCACTCCCATCACTTCTCCGGTTTTCAGACAAGGCTATAGAAATGTCGATGTCCAACAATACAAAGAAAGTGAGAAAAAAACATATTGTGCGTTTCATCAGTGTTGCATTTTAACAAGCATTCACTGTCGTGGCTGTGTGTGTGCATGCATATGTGTGTGTGTGTGTGTGTGTGTGTGTGTGTGTGTGTGTGTGCTTATGCACTGCTGTGCTGTGTTACAGGACAAAGCCCACGTCCAGAGCCAGCTCCAAGATAACAGCCAGAGGCAACACCCCTGGAGTCCAACTGACCTCGACGCAGGACAGAGCTCCACCACCACGACTGGTGAGACACACTTCTCACCTCAACCATGATATCACTGTGTGTGTGTGTGTGTGTGTGTGTGTGTGTGTGTGTGTGTGTGTGTGTGTGTGTGTGTGTGTGGTGTGTGTGTGTGTGTGTGTGTGTGTGTGTGTGTGTGTGTGTGTGTGTGTGTGTGTGTGTGTGTGTGTGTGACGGTTAGGATTATGGTTATGTGTGTATTAATGTAGCACAGGTCAATATTCATCTTCTGCAGGGAATCCAGAATTAAAGAGAGAGGTGGGGAGAGAGAGAGAGAGAGAGAGAGAGAGAGAGAGAGAGAGAGAGAGAGAGAGAGAGAGAGAGAGAGAGACAGAGACTCACTCTTTTTGTGTTATTTATCTCCAGATGACATCATCGTGGCCAAGAGTGATTCAGCTTTCAGGAGGATGAAGTTGTTCACCACTCGACAAATGAAAGTTGTAAGATCAAAGGTACAGTTTAAAGTATACTTTAAGGTTGTTAATAACTTAATAAGTTAATAACTTCATCCATGAACCTCTTTGTTCATGTATGAAGTTTTTAACTTTACCTTTTACGTTTCATTGTATTTTATTGAATAGACAATTCTGAACCTTGTAAACCCCAGATGGCCTATGAAATCTCTTCCTCTGTCTTACTTTGTGTGTCTGTCCATTTCACAGAGTCTGAAGGAGGGTCTGTCTGTTCAGGAAAGAAGGAAGTTGTTTGAGTCTTTGTGACGCATTATGATATAAGCGAATTGAACGGTGGGTCGCTGGATGGCCTTGTTTGTAATTTTTTTTTTTAATAAATAACGAATATCTAATGGAATAGGATGGATATGTAATTGTTTTCATTGTATTTTATTACTGCTATACTTGGAGCTACAGTCCACCAGACCACTAGATGGAGCCTCTGGCTCAGAATAAACAAACAAGACACATCCTAACCAAAGCACCTGATTGTAGTTTGGTGTATCTATATTAATAATATCTATATATTACACACTGCAACTAAGCCTTTCCTTTGTTATTTTACTCCAGTGTTCAATGAAACTGTTGTCTACTGTCCTTGTCACCTTGATATTTCTTGATACTGTATTTTACAAATCAGTTCAAATCTCATTATGCATGCACTGCTAATATCCATGAACGTAGATATTCTGCTATTTATTACTAGGACAGACTTTTATCCAAACAGACTGGCCTAAATTAATTAGAGACACTGAAGAGAGACACTGAAGCAAAGAGGGTTTGGGCATTTTGTTCAAGGCCATGACTAACAGGTAGCCATGAATCTACTGTAGAACTGTATTGTATATGTTGGCTACATCTCAGCACAGTGGCTGGTGCTGGTGCTAAACAGCACCACCTAATGGCAATAAAACCAGGAGGAGGGCTAGACTGATGCTATTCCTGTCTCTCGGCTCTCTGTCATGTGTGTTTCGTTCTCCCCTGTGTGTGTGTGTGTGTGTGTGTGGGGGGGGGGGTCCTAAGGACTGCTTCACCATAGCTTGGGCTAATTGGAGACCCTCACTTGCCTGTAAATGTAAATGTGGTGTGTAAGCAACATGCCTGCATGTGCAGTGGCAGGGTATATGAGTACACTGCCACTACACATGCAGTTACACACAACATGTGTAGCTTGCAGTAAGCTGAGATAGATTTAGCATATGGTGGCGAAGATGCCTCATTTTTTCGTTTTTTCTAACACACGGATCATCGCGCATGTGCAGTCAACCGCGTTTGGGGGGGGGGGGAGTTCGATCGGAACATTTTGGTTTATGTCCGTGTGCTTTATACTTTTGTAATATGTGAAGTTCTCAACAAAATTCTTGAAATAAAACAATTCTGAATTTCCCCCTGCGCCCCACCTGTAATACCACTGCGCCCCACTAGAGGGGCGCGCCCCACAGTTTGAGAAATACTGGAGTAAGGTAATGACCAAAGTAAGGTAATGACCAAAGTAAGGTAATGACCAAAAATGTACTGAATTGTAGTGTGCCACAAGGGCTCATGCAGTTATGCAAGGTACGCCAAATTATATTGTATATATATGAAGAATACTCGGGATATATTTAGCATTTTTAGTGTAGGCACATCATTTTGTCTTGGTCATTTTAAAAGTAGCTCGCAAGTTGAAAAGGTGTGGGCACCCCTGCTCTAAACAAAACAAGCACATATACTGTAAACATATTTTAACATGTTTTTTTGTCAGATTTTTGTCAAAGCCATTTATTTTCTTGGGGTATGGGAAAAGTGCTGGAAATATTCTTACTAAGAATCGGAAATACTATTGAACACCATTGAAGTGTTTCCGATGCACAAGGCGAATACAAGCCTGGAGAGTCCATAGCGTCTAATGGATACAGCGTCCAACCCCGTATAACCTTGACCAGCCGCGTCAAGGTCATAGAGTGAGCGGGTGGGCGGGGGGAAGGAAAGAGCGATGATTTCAATCGCAGGCGGTCCAAGATATCTGCTGGAGCTGTCTTAGCTGTTGATACTCGTGCTTCGGGCAGTAAATCCCTAAGTCACTCGTGTCGTGTTCGTACAGAGGAAGGTCGCGCCTCGTTAAAAATGTTGGCCTGTCTGCCCCTCCTGTTTTCCGCGTGAGGTCTTCCAGTGGGGTTAGAAGTCACATAGCCTGGTGAGTATACCTGCTCACACAACACTATAAAGGGCAAGGCAATGAAGGGCCGATGTTTGGCAGTGGTGTTGCCGATGTTTGTTGTGGATGTTTTGTGGAATTATGGAATAAGTATTACAAAGAACAGAGTAATAGCCTGTAGTGTGTAGGCAGTGGTAGAAGAAGTACTCAGATATTTCTGTGAGTAAAACAAGTAATACCACACTGTAGAAATACTCAGTTACAAGTAAAAGTCCTGCATTGAAAACCATTTGGGAAGTCGTCATTGGAGTGTGTTTTGAACAGGGCCGGCACTTTCTAAAAATCCTTGGCAGGTGATTGGATGAACCATCTTGTCTATCGCCGTTGTTGTTTCCAAACAAACAGTTGCTTCTCGCTGTTATCACAACTAAGCCACGCCCCTAGCTGCCAGCAGGACGCTGATTGGTCAGAACCACTGGTGGTTCAGACACTAAATCGATGGCTTCACAAGCTGAGCGTTAATGTGTTCTTTGTTTTAATGTTACTGCTGGTAAATGTGATTAATTCAATATTTCTTTACATACTAATGGATAGCTTATGAATCTCCCCCTGGGGACCAATAAAACCTCAATGATATAATAATATCATAATTTATTTATTTAATATATTTTGTATTCTTAATTTAATGAGCAAATTTACTAGTAGCTGAAGTAAAAAGTACAATATTTGCCTCTGAGATGTAGCGGTGTAGAACTATAAAGTAGCAGACAATAGAAAGTAAAGTAACCTCAGATTTGTACTCGAGTACAGTACTTGAGGAAATGTACTCAGTTACTTTACACCGCTGTGTGTAACCGTGCTCCTCCAGCACATTCCTGTAGCACAACACGTCCGCGGGGATAGAATGGCGGACGCGGCGTTTGATCTTGTAAACACGCAGACGCGCGGTCGGCCGGCGGCCAGGCGTGGAAAGTAATCCCCGGAATGAAGGTCAAAATGGAAAAGGGAACATCGAAGTAAAACGACGCCTCGTGTTGTCGCTGCTTTTAGTTTAATAATAAAGTCGGTATCACGCCAGAGTCCTCCCATGTGACCTTTCACGCCACAACCAAAAAACATCCTCGAGTACTTTTGGATTTCTAATTTAGTACAAGGTAATAATTAGTACTATGTCTAATTAAAAAAAGAAAAATCTTTTTTTTATTGTCATTTTAAAATGAAGTAGAGTAGAAGTAGCGTCATATTAGCATATGCTTATATAATCATATTGCCATGATATGTTTGCAAAAAAATCCAATGCTTCTCTGCTAAAACCACAAACACTTCTTTTTCCCCAGCGGGTATGGCCATCACTGGCAACCACTAACAAGCACCACCACCATCCACCCATCCATCCACACCACACACACACACACACACACACACACACACACACCCGCCCACCACTTACCACAGCACACCCACCCACTCACCCAGTCCTCGTGACCAATCAGAGGCGGGTGTCGGGGCTCTCGAGCAGAGGTGCACCTGCTGGCCCATTTAGCTCAGCGGAGAGCAATTACTCTGTCTTGGGACTGGAGAAGGAAGGATACACACGCATGCACATTAACACGCACACACACACAAACGCACACAAACACACACACACACACACGCACACACACACACACGCACCACATTTCAGCTGCTGCTGCTGCTGGTAGTGCTGGAGGTGGTGGTGGTGGTGCTGGAGGTGGTGGTGGTGGGCCTGCTGGGGTCCTCTGAGCTCAAGAAACACCAGATACTCTGGTCCACTTCTGCTGTACACAGAGCTTGTCTTGGTGGCAATGTAAATGTAAGGTGCACGTCAGGGACATGATATGGGATAGTCGATGTCTACAGTGGTCTGTTTATATTTGCTTTACTTTACTATATTATATATATATAGATATATAGTAGTGCAGAGCCCGTTCAAAATGCTCAAAATCATAAAAAAAATAAGTAAAATAAGCAATACCACACTACTGTAGAAACACTGCGTTGAACATGTTACTTCAGTAAAAGAAAGTGTGAGCATCAAAATATACTTAAAGTACCAAAAGTACTTTAAGTACTTTAAGGCCCATTTCCGAATTTTATATATATATATATATATATATATATATATATATATACACTGCTCAAAAAAATTGAAGGAACACTTTGAAAACACATCAGATCTCAATGGGAAAAAAAATCATGCTGGATACCTATACTGATATGGACTGGGTAATGTGTTAGGAACGAAAGGATGCCACATTGTTTGATGGAAATGAAAATTATCAACCTACAGAGGGCTGAATTCAAAGACACCCCGAAAAACAAAGTGAAAAAATGATGCGGCAGGCTAGTCCATTTTGCCCCCGCGTGCTTGTATGCATGCCTGACAACGTCGTTCTAATGAGACGACGGATGGTGTCCTGGGGTATCTCCTCCCAGATCTGGACCAGGGCATCACTGAGCTCCCTGGACAACCTGGTGGCGTCGGATGGACCGAAACATAATGTCCCAGAGATGTTCTATTGGATTTAGGTCAGGCGAGCGTGGGGGCCAGTCAATGGTATCAATTCCTTCATCCTCCAGGAACCGCCTGCATACTCTCGCCACATGAGGCCGGGCATTGTCGTGCACCAGGAGGAACCCAGGACCCACTGCACCAGCGTAGGGTCTGACAATGGGTCCAAGGATTTCATCCCGATACCTAATGGCAGTCAGGGTGCCGTTCTCTAGCCTGTAGAGGTCTGTGCGTCCCTCCATGGATATGCCTCCCCAGACCATCACTGGCCCACCACCAAACCGGTCATGCTGAACGATGTTACAGGCAGCATAACGTTCTCCACGGCTTCTCCAGACACTTTCACGTCTGTCACATGTGCTCAGGGTGAACCTGCTCTCATCTGTGAAAAGCACAGAGCGCCAGTGGCGGATCTGCCAATTCTGGTGTTCTATGGCAAATGCCAATCGAGCTCCATGGTGCCGGGCAGTGAGTACAGGGCCCACTAGAGGACCTCGGGCTCTCAGGCCACCCTCATGAAGTCTGTTTCTGATTGTTTGGTCAGAGACATTCACACCAGTGGCCTGCTGGAGGTCATTTTGTAGGGCTCTGGCAGTGCTCATCCTGTTCCTCCTTGCACAAAGGAGCAGATACCGGTCCTGCTGATGGGTTAAGGACCTTCTACGGCCCTGTCCAGCTCTCCTAGAGTAACTGCCTGTCTCCTGGAATCTCCTCCATGCTCTTGAGACTGTGCTGGGAGACAGCAAACCTTCTGGCAATGGCACGTATTGATGTGCCATCCTGGAGGAGTTGGACTGCCTGTGCAACCTCTGTAGGGTCCAGGTATCGCCTTCATGCTACCAGTAGTGACACTGACCCTAGCCAAATGCAAAACTAGTGAAAAACAGTCAGAAAAGATGAGGAGGGAAAAAATGTCAGTGGCCTCCAGCTGGAAAACCATTCCTGTTTTGGGGGTCGTCTCATTGTTGCCCCTCCAGTGCACCTGTTGTTAATTTCATTAACACCAAAGCAGCTGAAACTGATTAACAACCCCCTCTGCTACTTAACTGACCAGATCAATATCCCAGAAGTTTAATTGACTTGATGCAATACTCTACAGTGTATATACAGTATATATTGTGGCAGCCCGGCCTAGCGAGACAGTGTAGAGGGTGGACCAAATAGGAATGAAGCAGACAGAACCAGGGTTACTTTATTTTATTCCACAAAGTAAAGTAAGGAGAACAAAAACGGCAACTCAAATCCACTTCTTTCAGTCCCATAGCCCAAAAGTCCATAATAAAGAAAAAAACCGTTCACACAGGGTGGCCAGAGGCCGCTTACCCTGAGACTGGCCCAGTGGACCGTCCTGGTCTCCACTGTCCTCTCACCAAGCCAGTCTGCCTGGCCTTTATACTCTGCTCAGCTTATATCTCTGGTTAGGGCGAAGTTTCCTTGATACTACTGGGCTGCAGTCCCACACCATGCCTCTATATTTTACAGTCTATGCTCTGCAGCCATGTGGGGCATGGATCAGGGATCAGGCCCATACAATATATATAATATTATTGGGTTATAATTATTGATGCATTAATGTGTTCACCGCTTTAATGCTGCAGAAATGTGAAGTTCATTTTAATTTATGTATATTTTCTATATTACTTTACTTCTGGGTAACTTCTGGGTAACTTTACCCCCATGGAAACATTGATATAATAATATCATAATGTATTTATTGATTATATTTTGTATCGTTAATTACATCTACATCAGTACACATGACATTAACGCACAACCCACACCCGTTCCATATTCTGAAAAATCATTCTGTATTGTAAATATCTCACCATTCTGTATTGTAAATATCTCATCATTCATAAATCATTCTGAATTGTATATCATCATTGTATATCATTGTATATCATCATTGTATATATTGTATATCATCATTCATAAAACATTCTGTATTGTATATATCCATTCATACTATTCTACTTTATTTTATATTTATGCTTCTTGTCGTTTTTGCACTACTTGCTTTTTAATGCTTTTTAACTCTTATTATTATTACTCCTATGTTGTCTGTATGTACCAACAACCACAGCAAATTCCTCGTATGTGAAAACTACTTGGAGAATAAAGCGATTCTGATTCTGATTCTGATTCTGATTCTGATCTGTTAATTTTATTTGCAAACCAAAGCTGATCAATGTAGTAGACTAAAAAGAACAATATTTGCCTCATATAAAGTACTAGAAAATAGAAATCAAGTACCGGAAATTTGTACTTAGCACAGTACTTGAGTAAATGTACTTAATTCCTTTCCACCACTGCTCAAAACACAGGTCAATTTCGTGGCTTGTAGCTTTCTCGAGAACCGCTCACTCAAACAACTTGACACTCAACATTGCACTTCCTTGGGTCCTCGGCAATACACCAGCCAGTGCGGTGCCCGTTCCGTGCCTGTTTGGAACGGGCGGATTGCTTTCAGCATTCTGGAGAACCGCTCATCCAAACAACTTCACACTCGACACACTGCGCTTCCTTGGGTCTTCAGCGATACACCCGCCAAGTGTGAAGTCACTCGGATGAACGGTTGTCTCGTGAAAATCAAATTACAGACATAGATACGCCGCTACACACTTAGATACATACAGGCTCCTTCCATTACAGTTATATATTTATATATATACAAAACATTGCCAAATGTGGAGCGAGGGGTGGGTAGGCGGGGGGGACTGATGATGCATGTAAGTGTCTCTGTGAAGCTATGTTTACACAACGCTATGTTTACTACGCAAAGCAGATGTTGAGGGATAGACCCAGTTCTGTTCAACGGACGGATCCCTTTACGCTGTCCAGCGCTCGGCCTGTCACTTAGACCTTAGAACCCGAGACACCACTTTTAATAAGGTGCCGACATACCGGCCATCTGATCATATGAGCTTTGGATAACTTTTGGAAGAATGCTGAAGCACATGTTCTGAAAGCTAGACTGGACTGGCCCACTTTGCCCTGTTGCATTGGGACCATAGCTTGGGACAGGCTTAAAATAACTCAGTGGGAACTGTCTGCACGGGCTATAGGCTGCCTCTGTTCCAATAGCTCACTTCATCTGCTCCCCATCTGCTCTGCTGCTTAGCATACGCATAACCCACTTACATGCCTTCACCAAGCTAATCAAGCTAATGTGCACTAGCTTGCATGTTAGAAAACGCAAACGC
>PIJE02000792.1:182500-231750 GCA_002895965.2 Coryphaenoides rupestris | reverse complement strand
TACTATGATCAGGAAGCAGGATGGATTGCTGTACTGTTGTAGGCTATTCACAAATCGGTTCTGAATTACTATTATTATTATTATTTATTTTTAGGGCGCTGCTGTGATTGTTAATTGACGCCTTGGTCAAATACACAAACACACGAGTTTACATACACGTATCCTTCGTCCTCAGAGAATGGTGTAATAATAATAATCATAATAATAATAAGAATAGTAGTACATTTACACGTAGATGTATACTGGCTGGCGACGGGACGTGGTGGGTATTCTTATCTTCAGGTACCACAGTGATATATTGCTGTGTCTCCTTCAACACATGTACTCTTTGTACGTCGCTTTGGATAAAAGCGGTCTGCCAAATGTAATATAAATGTAAATGTGTGGGGGGGGGGGGTACCAAGCCTTTTGTTTTGGTCGCTTAAGGCAGTAAAGCAATCCATCCTGCTTCCTGATCATAGTAGAGAGCAGGTGTTATGGAAGCTTATGAAGAGTTGATGTCTCTTCCCCCCCCCCCCCCCCCCCCCAGCCATCCAACATTGGAAAAGCTGCAGGATGTGCACTAAAATCGGATCGATCCTGTTGCCTATCCTCTGTCTGTCTTTCTTGACAGTTCATGTCCCAGTGCAGTGCAGGAAAGCAGAAGTGCATAGAAAAAGAACAATGGTCTTTGCATGCCACACCTGCTCTGTGTACTGCTGGCAGGAGTAGAAGCAGCCATATCTCTCTCCCTTCCTGTGGGTTGAGGGGAAGTTGGACTGTGCATCCATATTCGTGGCTTTCCATTGTCCCCACGAACATTGACCCCGGATACCTCTTCAGGCTTATATGCAAATGAAGTGGGATTGTCTTCCTCAGCTGTACATTTATTATACATAATATTTTCAGTAGCTTTTCACTTGCTGTAGCCCTGCATTATCATAGCCAAATCATAGCACTGTGCAGTTTGCCAGTCTTAATTATACGCTCGGCTGATACAAAGTGTGTCTGTGTGTGTGTGCCTGTGTGTCGTGCGCGCAAGCAAGCAATGGAGTGATGCTCGTCGCGGGCGTTTCCCTGCATGACAACCAAAGTCAGCGGGGCTAGGCTCCTCCCCCTGGTGACCCTAACCACGGTGTAACCGGTTTGGATGAATGTGTGCTCTGGGAGCGTTTGTTTAAACAGCCTCTTGCATCTATGATCATGCTATTGAATGATGCGCAAACCAAAACACACCTAATAGCAGTTCACATTAGGGCTGGGCGATTTGGCCTAAAAATAAAATCTCGATTTTTTTCTAACTAATGGACAATTTTCGATTTAAACCTCGATTTTTTTTCTGTTTTTCTCTAAACAAATTAAAAAGACCAAGGCAAATTTTAAATACATATTTTCTTTATTAACACAATAAAAATAAATGAGATTACCAAGTAATCTAGGCCTATGTGAACAAATCAGTTGTTCAAGAATAAAAAAATAATCAGCACCACTTGGCTGTCATTATTGTGCAAAGATTTTTTTTTAATCAAACTGAAAAAAAATGATCTTGTAGGCCATCCCTGAAAAACTTGTAAAATGAAATACAACAAATAATAAATAATGATAATAAAATTAATAATAAAAAAATACTCAAACAAAATAACATCCCTTTAACTTTCTAGGAAGTTGTCTACAGGTTTTTCGCGAGGAAGACAAGCCTGTCTACTGCCTCTGGCTTGAGGCATGCTCTTTGGCATGTTACCCCCCGTACTGAAAACCCTCTCCGAAGGGGGGGGCACTTGTGGCAGGAATGGAGAGAGATTTCCTGGCCAGTGGGTCTGTATCAGACGACAACAAGTAGGATGACAGCTCAGCTTCAATTTTGTTGCTGTTAATTCGCAGTTCTGATGGGGGGGGGGGGGGGGCGCTGTTAATTCGCGGTTCTGATGGGGGGGGGGGGGGGGTGCGCTGTTAATTCGTGGTTCTGATGGGGGGGGGTGCTCTGTTAATTTGCGGTTCTGATGGGGGGGGTGCGCTGTTAATTCGCGGTTCTGATGGGGGGGGGGGGGGTGCGCTGTTAATTCGCCGTTCTGATGGGGGGGGGGGGGGGTGCTCCGTTAATTGGTGGGGACATGTCCCCAGCGTCCCACTAAATTCTTACGCCCATGCTCGGTACCATGCGCAGTGCTATTAAACATCCATAAACGCCAACTCGGTTGCATCTCTTTATTTCAATATTCCTTGGCTAAGAATATTACAAGGTTAACGTTGCGTTGCCAAAGTGGTATCGGTGCGGTTGTATCGGAGTAGTCACTTCCATTGTCGGGGTTTGTTGTGAAATGGAGCTCAGAAAGTTTTTGGCGGACTTGCTAATCCCGCCCCCCAGCCCGCCCCCAGCCTCTGACGTAGTCGGTTCTTAGTTGGTTCAACTCTGGCCCCCCTAAAGCAAAACAAATCTGCGGAGTCTAGAACTGTTTTTAAATCGCGATTTTTCGGTTCAGCCATTTCACAAACCGTAGGAAAGTAAAAATGCAAATTAATCGTTTAAACCGAAAAAATCGCCCAGCCCTAGTTCACATTCAAGTATGAGGTGGTGGTGGTGGAGGATTGGACTTGGCTCCTCAATGCAACACCGGCCTCATCATTTGAAGTCGGGCAGCCGAGACACACACAAGGGTAATTTTTTTTGCGCTGCAAGTTTGCACTTGCAGGAAACCCAACAGTCTTGTAAACACTTCCATCCGTGTCCCACTGTCAAATCAGAAATGAGGAAAGGTTAGGGACTGGGAGGAGCTTGTGTGGGTGAGGACTGTCCTGCCCCTTGGAGTTTGTTCCCAGGTATTTAGTTTTGTTGTCTCGTTCCGCAAAGACACACAGATATACACATGACTGCCTTTGCCCTTTGAGTCACCATTGCGATGCTAAAGACAAGAGGAGTTCAGGGTTGTGTTGTGTGATTTTTAGCAGGATATGAAACAAAAGTGGTTGGAACCCCAGTGAAAGCCCGGCACTGACCGCAGCAGATGGGCACGCCTGCTTCACAGAGTGCTGTGTGTGGCTCAAAGGACAGCTGTTTTGTTCCTGTCAGTGTGTTGAAGAAATTGTAGTCCTAACGGTGCACAGCGGCTACATTCCTTTCCCATAGCATTTACCTTCACGCCCTCTTATCGTCATTACTCAATATTTCAACATTCTCAATTGTGTTTTTCTTCTTTCTTACCAGCTGCTATGAAAATAGTATTGCACAAATTCAGCCACAGTGGTTTTCACACACACACACACACACACACACACACACACACACACACACACACACACACACACACACACACACGCACACGGTGTACAGCCTTGACAAGTTCAATCGATCGTTGTTGTTTTTGTTTCACTTCCCATCCGTCAACTTATTCCCACTGCTCGTCCTCTTCCTCCTCCTCCTTAAGTACTGGGAATTAAACAGCAGCCGTTGGAGGGCCGCAGTAGAACACACTACTCGACCCCTCACGCCCTGCTAGACCAGAAAGTCAAGAATCTGCTTCCTACGTAAAAAAAAAAGCGGACAAAAGGGTAACAGATCCAGGACTAGGCTTAATTTGGTGGATTATAGGACCATGTTTACATGACCACAGCATTTTTTATGTTTTTACATGACACACACTGAGTGGCCACCTATGGTGAGGCCTGCCATTTTACAAGACAAGTCTAATTGGTTTTCTGAAACGCGAGCCTCCTTGTTAGCCCTGCCTACGCCTAAACACAAACTTAGCTCTCCCCCCCCCCCCCCCCCATGGCCGCTTGAAGACGTATGCAAGGCCGGGGGGCCATGGCCAGAGCCCAGGAGGGGACGGCGCTGGGCTCTCAACCAGCAAGCAAGGAAGCAAACCCCACGATGATTGGCTTTAAAGGGTTTTTTTTGCTTGATTTTGTCCCCCCCCCCACCCCTTAGGCACGCGGCCCACGTCGGCCGTGGACATCCACGCCCCTGCTGAGGTGGTGGTGGAGAACGGCACCACAGGGGTCCTGAAGTGCTTCTTCAAGTCCAAGGAGGTGGTGAGCAGTGGGGCCACGGTGCAGTGGACCATCCGGCGCCTGGGCTCCGACGAGAGGCCTACGGTGGGCTGGGAAGCGCACCACACACACACACACACAAACACACATCGGCACACACATACGGGCACACACACACACAGGGGTCTGCAGCATCAGCATGTTGTAAATGGGCAAAACACCACAGCAGTCAACACAATTTCCAAAGTTGAATCTAAATAAATACAGAAAATCGATGCACCCAGGACTGAATTATATGCAATATAATATATATGTGCAGTGTGCCTGATAAGAAAAGACAAAACTGCGTGTAAACACGGAGCACTACAGAGTTTAGTTTGGACTTTTTTAAAGAGTAGAGAGAAGAGAGGAACATGAAATAAACAATTTAACAAAGGAGAAGTGATTCCTGCATTGGAACGAATCGGGCCGACACACACTCACTTGAAAAGGAGAAACTGACAATGCTGTAGTGACGTTTCCCACGGAAAAGTTCAGTGGAGGGATAAATGCTGCAGTCAAACAATCATGGGTTGTGGAAAAAAAATAAAAATGCTCAAATCAAATGGGTTCTAGAGGCTGCAGTAGGCAACCTCCAAAAAAGTATCACAAAGACTAGATGCTGACCACAATGGCTTTTTTTTTGTCACAATACCGATTTTAGGTCCATTATAAAATGAGGTTGCAAAAAAAACAATGCATAAATGAATAATGAACTTGAACCGTGAATCTGGACGATTTCCCTCCCAAACCGCGCAGATCTTCTACCTCAGCAGCGGGAAGGTCTACCCGGTAACCGCCTTCCAGGACAGGCTGCAGTTCATCGGGGACCTCAACAAGAAGGACGCCTCCATACAGCTGCTGCACGCCCAGTTCAGCGACAACGGCACCTACTTCTGCGACGTCAAGAACCCCCCCGACGTGTCGGGCACGCCGGCCCGCACAGAGCTCAGGGTGGTCGCCAAAGGTGACTTAAATCAAAATGGTCATTAAATCAAAATCAAATCAACTTTATTTATGTAGCAACTTTCATCCAACATGCAGCACAAATTGCATCGCATAGCAAGATTATAACAGCACAGACAAAAAAAACTTAAGAATTGTTGTCTATCTCTTAAAACAGGTATGGACAACAATGAATAGGAATTTGCAGGACAAAAAATGACTAACATATTTAGAAAAGAATAGAAAGAATAGAAATCTGAAAAACTGGTTAAAATTCTTAAAAACCAGGGCAACAAATGACGATTAATATTTTTTGTCTGTGAATTGGCAACTTGTAATCGATCTCCATGCTAGAGGTAATTCTAATGTGCGTGTCCCCCTCGCCGCCAGAGTCCCTCCCGCAGAACAACACGGCGGTCATTGTGGGGGCGGTCTGCGGTGCCGTCATCGGTGTCGTCCTCATCGCCGTGGTGACCTACCTCATCATCCAGAGGCACCAGTCACGCAACGACTACAGAGGGTAAGCCCCGCCTCTTCCTCTAGCGCTCGCCATTACGTCGCCCGCCCGCACACGCGTGCCTACAAACGAATCCGGTTAATCCGGTTCTGAGCGGAAATGGGTTTTCGTCTTGCCTTCACACACACTCGATACCCTCTGTCAGGAGTATTAATCTCATCATGTGTCTCTCCTTGGACAAGAGGCGGTAGGAAGGAAGTCTATCCTCGGTGTTTTCATTCCAGTTAATTTTGGCCCTCCTCAGTTAATCCACTGGGCTCCTGTATTGCAAAGAAGTCAAAGATGGTGGTCTTGGATAGCTTTCAGCTGTCAGGTGGAAGCCGCTCGACTCTTGGCCCCTCTTTTAATTCCTTCATGTTTCTGACTCCTCTTAACCAGCCGCTAACCACTACTGCCTGCACTGCATGGAAGTTGGGTTGGAGTGTCTGTCAAGGATCATGTGTTATTGTTATTATTATTCATATTATTATTATTATTATTATTAGGACTAATAACAAGACACTTACATGCTAACCCCCCCTCTTTACACGGTGTGTGTGTGTGTGTGCTCGAGCAAAGGTTTAAAAAGGCGGGAAAGCGGCGTTTGAGAAAGGGGTGTAATGTTGGGAAACCATGAGGGTTATGACTAACAAACCCGCTCTCACTGGGTGTTACAAAGCTTCATCAATCCCCGGCAGAGTGGCTTGTGTCTTGGTTACATAACCGCCCAAACAGTCCCGGGGCACTTGGGACAATTATAACCCCCCCAACCAGCCCTCCCACCTCCATACACGCAGCCGTGCACCCGTGCTTTAGCATGCTGACTGTAAAACATTTTCTCCTTTCCCCTTGTGTCGTCATTACAAAATAACACGTGGTGTCTTCTTGTCCAAACTCACGTTGATTTGTGCAATCTTGAAAGCCCCAACCCGCCCAAAGCATTTTCTAATGCAACGATGGATGATATGTGGTAGTTACGTGCATCGTTGCATGAGAAAGGACGTGGATTTGAAGACAGGGTGTCTGTGGGTCTTAAATAGTCTTAAATTCATATTTATTAAATAAAGGCCTTAAAATGTATTAAATTCGTTTTTGAAAGGTCTTAAATATTTTTTGAGGCGATGTGTTCCCAATCTGACTATACGGTGTGATTGAGTTTTGCCAAATGAAAACCAAATACGATAGAAACAGATTTTTTTTTTTTTAAATGGTCACGTGACCGCAAGAGTTTGCGGGTGCTTCTACTTTACCAAGCAACCTAAACTGTTCCACAGTAGTAGGCTACTGTCAGTAGGAGCGATTCTGACAAGATGACTTTCTGCTAAATTTCTGCTTCGGATTCAGTCAAGGGAGGTAACAATCTAAGTTCTATGTAATAGCCAAGCTAGCAAACTAACGGATTCATGGGTAAATGCAAGTTTAACGATAAATGGCTTGAGAAAAGCGAATACTCAACATGGTTAAAACCCGTGTCCGGTAATGTCTCCGAAGCCCGATGCAGTATATGTCGCAAATGTTTCAAGCTTTGTACAATGGGATTCAGGGTGGTAGAATCCCATATGCAAAGCGAGAAGCACAAACAATATTCAAGAGCACGCCAGCAGACTCCAATTGCTCTGTTCTGCACAGTTTCCACAGCTAGCGTTAGCGATGTTCTGCTCCCTTTCAAGAGCATCCGGTGGTTTGTGGAATACTAGAACCACTTCTGCTAACTTCATTCTTGACAATATTACATACTCAGTTGCGAGGAGTGTATCTTTCACTTTTCATGTTTATGTTTGTTGCAAGTTTGGTCTTAAATTTCATTTTAGGTGGCATTAAAAATGTTAAAATTTACTTCTTGATACCTGCAGACACCCTGGAAGAGTTATGGGCTTGCACACATCAGAACAAAAGCAAAACTATTCCTCCGTCTGCAGCTCCACATGCAGTGGGAAGCGCTGCACTTGTCAACTAACCCCTAACTGTCATTCCCACATGTCCTTTCATGACCAGACGTCGCCCAGGCTCTCTGACTCATCCTCCACTATATGCAAGCCAGTCACGCTTCCTCAACAGTAAACTGTTCTAAAATCACTATATTCCAATACATTTGGCAACTACTGTGTGTGTGTGTGTGTGTGTGTGTGTGTGTGTGTGTGTGTGTGTGTGTGTGTGTGTGTGTGTGTGTGTGTGTGTGTGTGTGTGTGTGTGTGTGTGTGTGTGTGTGTGTGTGTGTGTGTGTGTGTGTGTGTGTGTGTGTGTGCAATCCATTAGGCTATTGCCTAATGGATTGCGCAACCGCAAAGGAAGTGGTCTCCACAGACGGAGTGACTCACAAGGAGCCCACTGTGTTTTTGGGGGGCGCTGTGATGGCATTACGATGCAGGCTTTCTTTTGTATTTCCAAACGCACAATGGCATTAAATAACAACCACATGCATTATTTTTTTGTAAATAACACGTACACGGCAATCACTTGTGTTCATGCAACAGGTAAAACCCGAGGTGGCTCAGTTTACTGCTTTTAATCGTGGATTTACTGTGAACGGTTGAGTGCAGTCCTTTTGCGAATATCTTGTTACCCCATGCTGCTATTATGGGATGTTAATACCAGGCTCAAATTATGAATATTAGCTTATCGGGGTCTGGGAGGCATCCCCAAATACCATCTCAGAGGATTTATACAACATGCTGCCTTCCTCTTCCATAATGAGGCGATTAGAGCACCATCCTAGTCCAGTGTCAGAGGCACTGCGTTAGTGTGTCTTTGTCCTTTCAGTCTTGTCTTCTGCTCACTATGGGCTGTCATCCTTTGTCCATACGTGTCCATCTCTCATTATTTTTATTTTCTCTTTGTTGTTTGTTTGTTTGTTTGTTTGTTTGTGTTTTTTTTCGTCCGCCTGCCACTCATCTCCAACTGCTGACGCAACTGCTGACGCAACTGCTGACATTGCGCAACGTCACCTTGGACAACATAAAACAACATAAAAACAACAAATACCCCCGCCCCTTTTAAAACAACAACCACCACCACCCTAAAAAAAAAAACCCTAACGTAGATGCATATCCGTGGAGAGCACCAGTTCTCACGCGCCGCGGCCACGAAAGAAGGCGGAGTCCATCGTGGAGGGCTCAGTGGGCGGCCGGCCCTCAGGCTCCGTGCAGGTAGGAGCTGAGAGCAGCCAGCCACACCCTCTGCCAGCCACACCCACTGCCAGCCACACCTTCTGCCAGCCACACCCACTGCCACACCCGCTGCCAGCCACACCCACTGTCAGCCACAACAGGGCTCATGGGAGGTTCAAAGACCAAATTAGACCAAATTAAACCAAAAGAGACGGATTCTAATATAATAAACCTCAGTGAGACCATCATTCATCAATCATTCATCACAGATTTGCAATAACCTGATGTGCAGTCAAAAAATAACGATGGCAAAGCTAGTTCGGCCTGATGATGGGTGGCATCACTGAAACCAGTGTAATCGCCAGGCTCTGTTTTCGGTCGGTCCGCTGTGGTTTGACTTTGAAGTGGGTCACACCCATGGGTAGCGCTCCTCCCAGAGTGTCACCAGGTGAGCTCTCCCTGAGGTGATGGATGTCCCAGCAGACGTCCATCACCTCTCCCGAAATGCTGATTGGAGCAGCGGGGGGGTCGGTAGGGTAGTGAACATCGGTCACTGTTCTCACATTCATGAGCAATCCAGGAGAGGGCTCTCAGGTTACATTTGGGATTTATCTTTTAACTATATAAAACTGAAAAGGAACAACAGATAACACAACAGATAATACACAAGTATTTGCAACTTGATTTCTTTGTGTGGGCGTGGGGTGTGGGTTTGTGTTTGTATGTGTATGTATTCTTGGACATGGATTCCGTTTTATCCAACTCATTGCTCACTCATTCCCTCCTCCTCTGTCCTCTCTGCCGACAGGGCCCGGTGATATACGCGCAGTTGGACCACTCCAGCATCCAAAGCCCCAACTCCTACCAGAAGACGGAGCCCATCGTCTACGCGGACATACGGAAAAACTGACCGAGACGAGACATTGAGGAAATGGACCACACACAAAAAAAGACACGAAAATAAACGGATAGCATAACTACCAAACAAAACAGCAGCAGCAACAACAAACGCAGAAGAGGCAATTACCCATCCGACCCACAAGACCCCCGTCCCCCTCACCCCACCCAGCAGATGATCAGGACAAGGGGAGGTGGGCAGGGGTGGGTGGAGGAGGAGGAGATGTTCAATAATGGTAATGTATCGATGCAGTTTTATGTTTATAGAGGTTTAGGAGGGAGGTGGGGGAGGTGGAGGGGGGTGGGGGCGGAGAGTGGTGTGCAGAGTGGGCTCCTCCTCCTTTTCCTCTCTTCTCCTCTACCCATACACACCACTATGTGATTTTAATGTATTGTCTTATGTGTTCCATTGTGATTTAAGCAACTCGAATGCCTTTCAAAAAACACACACACAACTAAAACCCTATGGAGCAAATAGATAGCATGCCATTGGCTTGAGGATAGGTTTGCTTGGGCTGCCGCCGGTGGGTGGTGATGACAAAAACTCAATGTTGTTGTAATGTCTTCGTGGGTATTTGAGGTGTCAAGACGCTTTCACACCACAAGCGACCTAATGAAACATTCCCTGCAATGCTTGCAACCGGACCAATGGGCTGTAAAGCTGCCGTGGTTCTGTTCTGCGTATGAAAATCGCTAAACAAGTTACCATCCGACCCCGCAGTCGTCATATTCTTAAATCCCGCCTTTTTTGTTCTCTCGACATCTGATCGGTGTCATAAACCGTCAGATGAGTGTATTTTGCATGCAACCCGTGCACAAGTTCCAAGATAATATTGAAATCATACGCTGACTTGTCTTTCAATTTCTGTGACGTGAACACTCGGCTGTCCTCAACATTGAACGGCCTCGAGTCGAGGTGCTTCAAGAGTCATTGAAGAGTGACCGACACATATGTGATCTTTGCCGTCTATTCGGGACGAATTACATCTAAACTCTCACTAATGTCATGTTTCTAATTGCTCTTGAAGAGAGCGGTTTATGCCTTGTTATGTGCAACGAAGCTGCCGTCACCAACACTCGTGAGGAGGGATTCCAGGCCTGTCGGCGCTGTTTTAATCATTGATGATGTCAAATTTAGAAGTGTGTTTATGACCAAAAGTGTACTGCTTATGCATGTTTTAAATAAGACACATATTCAGATAGGATTTACTAACACTTGAATCTTTTTTGGGGGGGGGTTTTCACCAACGCAAGCCAAATTATTTTCTAGGTATTTGAAAACACTACTACATATACTGTTTGCATGTAGAACTCATTTATTGAATCAACTGAATGAAACTGAAAAGCCAATATGCTTAAAGTGATTTGTTTGAATTTCTGTATTTGTATTTTATATTGGGCCAAAATCATGTTTTTACTTCTGTATTTTTTTTTGTCTTGACTAAATACTGCTCCAGCTTTAAATTGCATTCCCCACAGCTCACGGTGTAGCTGGGCTGATCAGGAAGCCGTAATGTCATAATTTCACACTGCGTGCTTCGTTAACCTTCTGTGCTATTTCACCGCATTCGCGCTTAAAACGGCGGCCACTGGCATTGCTTTTGTAATTCTGAAATGCGGTGAATTTGAGTTTTTCCAAAAATTTTCAATTTTATTATATTTTGTAGATATTTCTTGCAAATTTATGAGAGAGAGTGCTATTTACTGTAAATCATTCCAACACCCCAGTGGCCACAGAAACCTCACTCTGCTCTTATGGATCACGGGTGATCGATTCCATGGTTTCCTCGTCCAGAGGGTAACTCAACCACAGCAAATACAGGCTAGGAAGTCGTTGTTCCCGATTGGGTCAAGTATCATGGCGAGCCAATCAGAAACCGCATTTGGAAACATTTGGAATCCTATAGAAATGTCCATCCATTCTGCTTATAGTGTACATATGTCTAATAATAGATGCATTGAGATTACATAGACGGACGTAGATGAGACTTCAACTTGATGTAGGCATTTTAAGTCTTAAGTTTTGAATAAGGCGTTTTCTTTTTGTTTTTTTGTCAGTTGCATAGCCCTGCTATATAATTCCGCTCCAATTGTGTTCATCTGTTATTTAACTGTGTTCACTAGGAACCACAAAGGAAAACCATGTTAAATTCTGCCACCCACGTAATACTGGTGGCTCTGTGACACCTGGATTAGTCATATGTACAAAGATAAATGTGTGATGTTAGCTTATGGATCGTGAACAAACTGCCACTAGTCTTGGCTGATGTACAACACATGCTGTTTCGTTTTCTTTTGACTTTAAACAGAACAAGTTCTTTTGGATGGCCTGTGTGTAACTTACTTTTTTGTATGTTCTCTTGTAAAATCTGCACTGGCTTGCCTCTCAATGACCACAAAGGACCCGTTGCTGTTAATTAGATTTAATTTTTTTCTCTCTGAATGACAAGTGTATTCTGATTAATGTCTTAAAACAAAACTGGAATATTGTACATGTAGTGCCTTTTGCATTTCATCTGCTGATGCAAGCATCCTGCTCCAACTAGAAAAGATAAGATTCATTTATTTTTCCCTTACTGTATATTATTTTTTATACACGTAATATTGCTTCTGTATCCTCAGTTCCACATTTTATATAAAACCTATTCCTGGTCAAATTCCTACTTGTGTATTTATTATCAATATATGACCTAGCGGCAACTAGACTAGAGGAGACTTGAGCAACATTTTCTGCAGCAAATGTGTGGTTGCATCTATAGTGACTCGGCTTATGTGTTCTACTCCCAGCAGAACGGTGGTAGGTTTGAGTGTCAGTGTTCTTATATGCTACGTTACTCTTATCCATCCATGAAGCAATCAGTTACTTAGAGGGGCGGCAGTAGCTCAGGAGGTAAGAGCGGGATTCATATTAGGGTTTGCTTTTAGGGCTAGGGTTCCATATTAGGGTTTTGGTTTTAGGGTTTTGTATTAGGGTTTGTCTGAGAGCTAGGGTTTGATATTTGGTTTTGGGGTTTGGTTTTAAGGTTAGGGTTTCTTAGTAGGGTTTAGTTTCAGGGTTAGGGTTTCATATTAGGGTTATATATTAGGGGTTGGTTTTAGGGTTAGTGTTTCATATTAGGGTTTGGTTTTAGGGTTAGTGTTTCATGTTAGAGTTTGGTTTTAGGGTTAGGATTTCATATTAGGATTTGGTTTTAGGGTTAGTGTTTCATGTTAGAGTTTGGGGGGCCCGGCCGGGCCAAGCCCGAAAAGACAACGTGGAGTCACCACCTGCAGGGAGAGTCATTGGGGTCGGGTGCGTTGTATACTGGGCGATAGGCATAGGTCCTGCCGGGGATCCGCACGGACATGGAATGTCACCCCACTGGCGGGGAAGGAGCCTGAGCTGGTGCGGGAGGTGGAGCGGTACCAAGTAGATATGGTTGGGCTCACCTCCAAACTCCTGGAGAGGGGCTGGACCGTCTACTTTTCCAGAGTTGCCCAGGGTGTGAGGCGCCAGGCGGGTGTGGGGATACTCACAAGTCCCTGGCTGAGCGCCGCTGTGTTGGCATTCTCTCCGGTGAACAAGAGGGTCGCTGGGGGGAAGGCTCTGACTGTTGTGTGTGCCTACGCACCAAACAGCAGCTCAGAGTATCCGGCCTTCTTGGAGTCCTTGGGTGGCCTGCCCGATCTGAACCAGAGTGGTGTTTTGTTATTGGACTTCTGTGCTAGTCATGGACTGGCCATAACAAACACCATGTTCGAACATAGGGTGGTCCACAAGTGTACCTGGTACTGGACCACCTTAGGCCAAAGGTCGCTTATCAACTTTGTAATCGTATCGGCAGATCTGCGGCTGCATGTTTTGGACACTCGGGTGAAGAGAGGAGCAGAGCTGTCAACTGATCACCACCTGGTGGTGAGTTGGATCAGATGGTGCGGGAGGCTGCCAGACAGACCTGGTAAACCCAAACCTGTAGTGAGGGTGAACTGGGAACGTCTGGTGGAAGCCCCTGTCCATAGGGTCTTTAACTCCCACCTCCAGAAGAACTTCTCGTGCATCCCGGGGGAGGTTGGGGACATGGAACCTGAGTGGGCCATGTTCAGAGCCTCCATTGTAGAGGCTGCAGCTCGGAGCTGTGGTCAAAAGGCTGTCGGTGCCTGGCGTGGCGGCAACCCAAGAACCCGTTGGTGGACACCAGCGGTGAAGGAAGCCGTCAGGCTGAAGAAGGAGGCCTTTCGGGCCTGGTTGGCCCAGGGGTCTCCTGTGTGGGAGGAGTTTGGGGAGGCCATGGAGCAGGACTTTCGGTTGGCCTCAAGGAAGCTCTCGATTTACAGGTCCATGTACGTTCAAACCTTCACCTATGGTCACGAGCTTTGGGTAGTGACCGAAAGAATGAGATCGCGGATACAAGCGGCCAAAATGAGTTTCCTCCGCAGGGTGGCTGGGCTCAGCCTTAGAGATAGGGTGAGGAGCTCAGACATCCGGAGGGAGCTCGGAGTAGAGCCGCTGCTCCGCATCGAAAGGAGTCAGCTGAGATGGTTCGGGCATCTGATTAGGATGCCCCCCGGGCGCCTCCCTTTGGAGGTTTTCCGGGCACGTCCAACTGGGAGGAGACCCCGGGGCAGACCCACAACCCGCTGGAGGGATTATATATCTCATCTGGCCTAGGAACGCCTCGGGACCCCCCCAGGAGGAACTAGAGAGTGACTGGGGAGAAGGAAGCCTGGGGGGCCCTGCTTAGCTGGCTGCCACTGCGACCCGGCCCCGGATAAGCGGACGAAAATGGATGGATGGATGGTTTCATATTAGGGTTTGGTTATAAGGTTAGGGTTTGGTTTTAGGGTTATGGTTTCATATTAGGGTTAGGGTTTCATATTAGGGTTTGGTTTTAGGGTTATGGTTTCATATTAGGGTTTGATTTTAGGGTTATGGTTTCAAAATAGGGTTTGGTTTTAGGGTTAGGGTTTGGTTTTAGGGTTAGGTTTTCTTGGTAGGGTTTAGTTTGTGGGTTAGGGTTTCATATTAGGGTTTGGTTTTAGGGTTAGGTTTTCTTGGTAGGGTTTAGTTTGTGGGTTAGGGTTTCATAATAGGGTTTGGTTTTAGGGTTAGGGTTTTATAACAGGGCTTCATATTAGGGTCAGGGATTCAGATTGGGATCTAGTTTTACATGCCTGCGTCATCTTACTTGCTAATTATTTCTTTGCTACATCGGTTACTCCACCCTCGGACAACGACGGTGCTATTGCAGCTACTTTCATAATTTTATCGAACAAGCATTATGATGCCCAACAACTCGCACTGATTGCAATGATCTCCACTAATGTATTTGTCGTCTCCACAATGGTCCAGTTTTCATTTCCTTCCCGGCGACCACAAAACAGGAGAATTAAAGCAGACGAAAGAAACAAAAGCTTTTTTTGTGGGTGGTACGCATGCATGCTTTTTAATGTGACTTAGTTTTTTTTGTCATGTGTTTGAATGGCATGTCTTAATATCTACATTTGAGAGTAGGTTTAAGGTGAGGTCACACAACATCTGTTGTATTGTCTTGCTGCACATATTTTGTTGTTTAAAAGCTTGAGTTTAAAAGAGTTGGGTTCTTATTAGAAACACCCAAACCAAAACAGCCTATAGGACATTTTGTTTGCATTTCGCCCACTTTAGTCAACTGACAAATATATTCAGCACCTGTGTTGCACGCATGACTCAATATTGCCAGTTCCCAGACCAAATTCACGTCGAAGAGCAAAATATCAGCAGTATAGTTTAACTACTCCAATAAAAGTATGCGGTAACAAGTAACCTATGCTTTGTGGCGAAATGCGATTTCTTTGGCAGTTTCAGAGATCTCCAAACGACTAGACTATTCTCCACACACACACACACACACACACACACACACACACACACACACACACACACACACACACACACACACACACACACACACACACACACACACACACACACACACACACACACACACACACACACACACACACACACACACACAGAGAGAAAAGAACGCAAAAGTTGTACCATATGACCAATTTTTAAACAGAAAATTAATTCATGGCCGGTTACTGAACAGCAGAAACATATGTGATGTTTTTAGTCATTTGCGCTACATTCCTCGATTGCAACTTACATTTCTCTGTTTCAAACAAATGCCTCCTCTGCTAAGCAGCCCGCACAAAATAACCGTCTTTAAAAAAAACGTCTTTTCATAAGATCGTAGAGTCGAGATATTTAGCTGCGCACCTTGTAGCCGTCAACCTGGTCTCACAACAGATCACAGTTAGCCCACGTGGACATGCGGCAACAAACTCGTACACACGCACACACATCTGGATATATCTCTATATTTATATTCCTCCGTCGGCCTGTAACAACTCCACCGTTAAAAAGATCAACATCCAAATGGGCGCGCTCCGTACGTTGGGGGCGACACGGTAGCTAAATCTGGTCTAGTGTGAGACTCAGTGGGGTGTGTGGCCGCAAATAAATAAGAGAATGATTGACAGGAGGGGGAGAGAGAGAGAGAGCAACAGCAAGACGGGCATGAAAACGGAGTGAGAGATCTGTCCCTTGCGACCGGTGGGAAGTAAGGGGCGGGGTGAGTGTCCCCCACGGTGAGTGTCCTCCACGACAATCCGATGGAAGAGGCAGAGTAGAAGAAGAGGAGGAGGACGTCTCTGCCTATCGCGGCGCTCCTTGGGGGGGGTGGAGATGGCGGGGTCACGCAAGCACTGTCCAATCACAAGAGCATGGTGATGGGCTTCTCCAGGAACTTGCGGAACTCGGCGAGCCACTGGGCACCGACCGCGCCGTCGACCACACGGTGGTCGCAGCTCAGCGTCACCGACATGATGCTGGCCACGTCGAATCTGTGACACAACACACACACACACACACACACACACACACACACACACACACACACACACACACACACACACACACACACACACACACACACACACACACACACACACACACACACACACACACACACACACACACACACACACACACACACACACAGAGAGAGAAAATAATCCGCTGGTGACTATGGGAGCCATGGTTGATGACAATATTTGGTAGGCAAGAGATACAATTATTTCACCGCCTTAATGTTCCTTACAGAACACCGAAATTCTAATACATTACATACTGTACATAATGTACAACACATACTCACAAATTATGTCACTTTGTAAGTCACTTTGGATAAAAGTGACTTCCTTAAAAGTGTCTGCCAAATGCCCCAAATGTAATGTAAATGTAATATAATGCAAGAATTTTTTTCTTTTTACAAATAATGCTTTTCAAAAAGGGACCAAAGAAAAAAAATCCACAATTTCAAAAAGTGCTGTGAACAAGTCACCAGCACATGCAGCGTGAATGACGGCCACGCACTCAAACCGGGGACCATAACGTACAATCGACCGTCGTCATCGCCGACGGTCCCCTTCGTCGGACGAACGGTGAGACGGCGACACATACAAGTGACCGTATCTCGCGTACGGTGCACCGCCTGCCCTAGTCACGAGACCGCGGACCGTCTACTGACCCCTTCTCGTTGTCGGCGGGGACCAGGCGCTTTTCGGAGCCGCCCACTGCCAGGATGCAGGCCTGTGGGGGGTTGATGATGGCCGAGAAGTTCTTGACCCCGAACATGCCCAGGTTGGAGATGGTGAATGTTCCTCCCTGGAGAGAGACACAGGGACACAGGCGGGGAGATGAGAGAGAGATTCATTCTACTGCCTAGTTCAGGGAAAGAGGTAATAGTCTGGATAGGAGCGAGTTAATCAAACACATTTTTCTACTGTACTTATACTCTGCATTTCACTTTTTAGTACAGTTTGTTGAGATGGAGGGAGGTAGAGAGAGAGAGAGAGGGAGAGCTGTACAGAGAAATATGCTTGAAACTTTCATTCTATTAACCTAGCAATTACAAGTGCTCGAAATTTGTTCTAGTCAAATCATACCATCCCATCAGTGAAATATTGTTGTTTGGTAGCGGACTCCACTTGGACTCCAGGGCATAATTCACTGAAAGCTGTAAGTCAGTAGTGGGTGTTTCACAGACTGGTGGGTGATATTGGCTTCACACTGTAAGGCACGGTTATGCATCGTTCCCTTGAAGGCGTGTGCGTGTGCGCGTGCGTGCGTGCGTGTTACCTGGAACTCGTGCGGCTGCAGCTTGCCGTCGCGGGCCTTGGCGGCGAGGTTGGACACGTCGCTGCAGATGGCGGCTAATCCCTTGGTGTGGGCGTTGAACACGATGGGCGTGATCAGACCGTTGGCCGTGCTCACCGCCACGCTCACGTCCACCACGTGGTTCCTACACACACAGACAGACAGACAGACAGACACACACGACAAAACACCAGGGTTGTCAACATCTGTTGAATCCAAGACCAACCAAAAAACTCATCACCATCTAGTGGACTGAAGCAGCAATTGATCAATTTAAAAAAAGATGGTTTCATTTTCTTTCACTTCAAATGTGTTTTTGCCCAACCTTGTTTCTCAGGGCGGAACCTTAATATTAAACCCCAACCCCGAAACCTAGCCATAATATTAAACACTACGATTAAACCCTAACCCCAAAACCAAACCCTAATATTAAACCCTAACCCTAAAACCAAACCCTAATATGAAACACCAACCCTAATTTGAAACCCTAATATGAAACAGTAACCCTAAAACAAGTACGTATGTATGTGTGTGCGTTGTGATTACTCACTGGCGGATGACGCTGTCCATCCAGGAGGAGTTGGCCTCGGGGACCTTGAGGCAGGCCAGGGCGCTGGCCTTGATCACAAAGTCGTTGACGCTCAGCTTGATGTTCTGGGCCTTCACCTCCTGCACAGAGAGCACCACCACCACCACATTATGTACATTTTGTTACCCAAGATGGACTCTAATTATAATACACAATATTCAATACTTCCTAGTAGCTAGCATCTTGTCTAGCCGTTAAACTGAATGAACTCCTCTGTCCAGAAGTCCAAAAACTGAGAGGAGTAACCTCGCCAAGCCACCCGGTACTACTCACTGAAACACACCATCGCCTCTACACTAATATCTTAAAACCTGGACCACTCAGTGAAGTCTAGACGGACTATTTTTTTCATATTTCAGCGGGTCGCACAGCATATGCCAAACTATCTTTTGAAAGAAACCCATGCATGAACTAATGTTTCAATGTTAATTCACATTTCGATGGATTACTATTTCATTCAGTTTAGCCCCAATTGTCGCCACTTTTTGTTCGCTCAATGTTATTAACAGTACACAATGGCAATGGTTGATTACTGCAATATTGGTGTATACTATTGCAAAAATGTATTATTGGGTGGTGACTTAAAGACTAATGACCTATGTGGGTACTGGGACTAGACCTAGTGGAGGACCAGTGGCTGCAGACCAGTGGCTGCAGACCGGCGGCTGCGGACCAGACTCACAGCGTTGAGCTCCTGCCTCAGCTCCAGCACGTGGTCCATGTTGACGTCCACAGACAGGTAGTAGTGGGGGATGGTCTGCTTGGACTGCATCAGCCGCTGGGCGATCACCTGCAAGTACAACAACATCAACAACAAGCCACAGCTGCGATCCAGAGGGTCCCCGCGGCGCTTAACGTTTTAGATTCGTCATGTGTCATAATAATAATAATAACTTTATTTATATAGCACCTGGGTTACTCAGAAGACAATATAACAACAGGAAGCAGAACAGAAAGAACAAACAAAAGCAAGACAAGATCATGGTAAAGTTAAGATAAAGTTTGAACAAGAAGATAATAAAAAAATAATAATATAATACTAATATACTAATAATAATAAAATAAAAATCATAATCATGAAAGACATCTCTGTGCCTCGGCCACAGACAGTGTGTGTCGGACGGTTTAGCCGCCGTTGGTTCATAATGTGCATAAAACACACACACTCTTGTTTATGTGTCTTGTGATCCGTCAAAATGGAGGCGAGGGGGTTACATAGACAGAGCCCATTGCACCGAGGTCGTTCCTCCTACCCTGCGGACGTTGCTAATGGGGATGTCTGTGAAGGTTCCTGCAGGGGCCGCAGACACTCCAGGGGCCGCAGCTGCGGGGGCGGGGGCGGGGGAAGGAGCCACCACCGCTGCCTGTCATAATAACAGTAGCCTGTTAGCACGTTAGCATGTTACCACGATCAACATGGCGTGGGCCACATCGTCAGCGCACGGCACACTTTAGCACAGACAACATCACATGACAACAAGGTTGGTTACACATGAATGGGTTATCCTATGCAGCATTACGACATATGTGTGAGCGTGATCATCCATATTACCCATCGATCATAACATTACCTATCAAACTATAATAAGAAGAATTTTCCTTCAATTTCCTCCACAACCGTACATACGATCAACTGCACACTTGGCGGATGTATTGTTGAGGACCCAAGGAAGCTCAGTGTCGAGTGTGAAGCTGTTTGGATGAGCGGTAAGCGGCAAGCAAGATCGTCCTGTTCCGAACAGGCATGGAAGGGACACTACTGCACTGGCGGCGGGAGTATTGCTTGAAGACCCAAGGAAGTGCCGAGTGTCAGGTAAGTGTGAGGTTGTTGTTGTGGGTGCATTGTGAGCGGTTCTTGACAACATTGGAAGCAGGCCGGTGACTTACGGGGACAGCCTTGGGTGGGACGAACGTCTCGATGTCTTTCCTGGTGACGCGTCCATCTGGGCCCGAACCTAACCAGCAGAGAGCAAACCATCACACAAACAGTTAAGTTAAGATTAAGATTCAAATATGGGTCAGCTATTTGTACTACTAAGTGACTCTAAAGTCGAGAGCAAAGCAAGACCATCTTTGATCAGATTTGAGGTTTTGTGGACAGCTGATGAAGTGACTATTTGGTTACCACAAGAGGAAGAGTAAATACACAATGTGTTTTCCGGCCCCTTTTTGTTAACTTAATCATCGTCATTGAAGACTATCATTTACCCTCATAACATTTTATGAGGGATTATCAAAATTCTGATAATCGATCAATTTTCTGCCGATCCACTCATTGCTTCAGCACCAGGGTGTGTGCGTGTGTGTGCGTGTGCATGTACACTCACCAGTGACCTGGGCCAGGTCAATGCCTTTGTCGGAGGCCAGCTTCTTGGCGAGGGGACTGGCGAAGATGCGGCCTTTCCTGCTGGCGGGGGCGGCGGCGGCGTGGGGGGCGGGGGCCAGGAAGGGGGAGGGGGAGGGGGTAGCAGCCTGGAGACCAAGAGAAACACACACACACACTCATACATTCATTGCCATGCGCTGTTCATGTCAAGCTCAGAGTGGGAAATATAGGAGTAGAATCCCTGATAACTAAAACCCCCACACATTTCATTCATTCCAGTGACATTGACTGTCCAAAAATAACAAAATAATAAAAGAAACCAGTACACACACATTATTAACTTACTAACTATGATCACACATGATCACATGTTGCTGCTACTATCTACTAGTTACCATTTTATGCTAGTGTAAGAATATTGCTGTACTGCCAGAGTATTGCTACTGTACTTGTCATTTTTTACCATACCTATTAGGTACTATATTACTATATTAATTGTTCAGAGTTGTTTTTGAATTATGTTTATAAGATTATAGTTTAGAAGAATACTGTACTTATTAGGTACAATTACTAATTGTTTAGAGAATACTGCAGAGTGCAGAGTGAATGGGGAGTAAGCATTCCATTGTCCTTGTTACATTTGGCAATGAAGAAATCTCTTGAATCTTGAGTCTGTTTCTCACCGGTGGAGGGGGAGGGGGCGGGGCCACCTCAACCCCGCCCGTCTCCACGTAGTCCTTGAAGGCGGCGATGTCGCTCTCCTTCTCCACGATGATGCAGAGGGGCATGCCCAACGGGACGTCGCGCGTTCCCTCCGCCACGATGATCTTGGCCAGGTAGCCCTCCTCTTGCACCTCGAAGCCTGCACACCGTCAGACACACACACACAAACACACAGACACAGACAGACAGACACACACACCGACAAGTGTCAGGTACTTGCAAACTAACTACTCGAACCGTTTAGCTTGTTATGCCACCCATCCATCATGTCTGCCAGCCGTGGCAGCACACACCGGCCCCTTACCAATGGTGGCCTTGTCCGTCTCGATCTCTGCCAGCAGGTCCCCCTCGCTCAGCTTCTCCCCGACCTTCTTCTCCCATCGCTGCACCGTGCCCATGGTCATGGTGGGCGAGAGGGCAGGCAGCTGGATCTGGAGCATTCACACAGACATAGACACAGAGAGGGAGAGAGGGAGAGAGAGAGAGAGAGAGCGAGACACAGACACAGCTATTAGGGGTGTGGCGATACGATTCTGAGGGTAATGATCGAACTCAATCAATGCAAAGCATAAATAGCATAAATGGTGATGATTGTAACGTGATTGTAACTGTGGTGATGATGTTGATGATTGTAACGGTGGTGGTGATGGTGGTGATGATGGTCTGGGGTCACCTTGAGGTGAGGTGGGTAGGAGCTCCCTGGGGCGGGGGGAGCAGCAGCAGCTGGAGGAAGAGGAGGAGGGGCAGAGGCAGCGGGTGATGAAGACGCTCCAGACGCCTTCAGGGAGTCCAAGGTCACGTCCTTGAAGGCCGCAATCAGGTCGGAACTAGCAGGACAGACATAGAATACACGTCCTGTAATGCACAGCTACGAATAAACTGAAAACAACCGTTGACAAGGTTTAGATAAAGAAATATTGAACAGCGGCGGGAGATGAAGATAGAACCAGGTCCGTTTGAAGCTAGAGGAACAACAAGTGGTTTAACCACAACATCAGTAAAAAAAAAGAAAAATGGCTTCCAGATTTGTCCAATCCAACTTTATTTATATAGCACATTTAAAAACAACAAAGTTGACCCAAAGTGCTTTACATTGAGTCAAACACAATTTGAAAAACACAATAAAGACAGTAACAAAACAAATGAAGAACAAAGAAATAAATAATTGAAGAGAAGTTATACAACTAAAGTACGTGGTACTAAAACGCCAGGGAAAATAGATGCGTTTTGAGGTGGGACTTGAAAATGGGCAGTGTGGGGGCAAGCCTGATGTGCAAAGGCAACTCGTTCCAGAGTTTGGGGGCCACGACGGCGAAAGCCCTGTCCCCCTTCTGTTTCAGTCTAGCCTTGGGGACAGTGAGGAGAGAGTGGTCCGCCGACCTCAGAGACTGTGGTGGTGCGTACAGGTGCAGGAGGTCGGACAGATACTGTGGGGCCAGTCCATTGAGGGCTTTATATGCAAACATTAAAATCGATTCTAAAATTCACAGGAAGCCAGTGAAGGGAGGCAAGGACTGGCGTAATATGCTCCCGCTTCCGTGTTCCCTGTCAGAAACCTAGCAGCAGCGTTCTGTACCAACTGTAAACGTGACAGCGAGGCCTTGCTGACACCAGCGTACAGGGCGTTGCAATAATCCAGACGGGTAGAGATAAATGCATGTATGACTATCTCAAGGTTTTTGAAAGAGAGGAAAGGCTTGATCTTAGAGAGCTGCTTTAGCTGGAAAAAGCTAGACCTGACCACCGAGTTGATCTGTTTGTCCAACATGTTTTACCCCCAGGTTGGTAACTATGGGTTTGACAAGGGAGTCGAGGGGGCCAAGGTCAGGGGGTGCAGCACCAGGACCACTAGGTCCAAAGAAAATTAGCTCAGTTTTGCTGTCGTTAAAATAAAATAAAAAATCCACAATTTTCCATTTGTGGAAAAAAATAACTACACTCTCCAGAGAACTCTCCAAAAATGGAGACAGGAGACACACGTACACACAGGGACAGCAAACTGAGACACAGGAGGCAGAGACATGGAGAGACACAGGAAACGGAGACACAGGAAGTGTAGGCCGGGGGGGTTGAAGTGTAGGCCGCTTTACTACTGACCTGCTGACTGTGATGCAGATGACGTCCCCGATGTTCACGTCTCGGGTCCCCTCCGACACCAGGATCTTGGCCAGGTAACACTCGTCCAGGATCTCAAAGCCCACCGTGGCCTTGTCCGTCTCCACCTGACGAAGGGCGAGAAGAAGAAGCAGAAGATCAGATCTGGTGGCTGTGGGGCTCCTTGTATTGTTATCGTGACAGCGTGTCCCAGCCGAACTACAAAGCTGACGAAAGGCTCTTGAGCCACGGCGGAGGGGGTGGGGACAAGAGTCGCCTGGCTTAGCAGGTTATCGCGTTCCGCCTTCCAATCATGGCGTCACCGGTTCGAATACCCACACAGACAATGCATGGTAACCAGGACCCTGTAAACACACACACACACACACACTATCTCTCACCTCGGCTACGAGGTCCCCCTCGTTGATCTTCTCCCCCTCCTTCTTCTCCCAGCGAGCGATGGTCCCGGTCTGCATGGTGGGGGACAGCGCCGGCAGCGTCACCTGTCAGACACAAACAAACACACACACACACACACGTCTGGAGGGTGAAGTAGGAGGACGCAGCGGCTAGGGTGCTTCCCAGCCTCAAGGTAACACCTGAGGGCATCATACAGGACGTGTCCTCAATCACAAGTCACAAGTGCAGAAAGAAAGACAGTCACAGACCCTGGAGCTGTGCTTTTCGGCTGATGTCCTTCATTTATTAAAAGGTGTCCCGTTCAAGTTCAGAGAGCCTATGCAGAGGTGTCACAAAGAAACACTTGTCCACCAACCAACCAACCATCCATCCATCCATCCATCCATCCATCATCGAAAGGCCCAATCTCCTCTCACCTATAAATGGGACGCTGTGTCCTAAACAGACGCCTGCTGGATCAGAGTCCCCTGGCGTCTCTGCTGTAAGGTCACGCTGTGTGTGTACGGTTCCTTACCTTCTGGTGCGGCGGCAGGCTGTACGGCCGCCTGCTCTGCTGACAGCCCGCGGCCGGGGAGCACCGCAGCAGCGCGGAGGACCCTGAGCGGCAATAGAGGACACTGCTGGCGCCCTGGTAGGCGGGCCCCCGGCGGGCGGTCGCTCCGGAGTGGAACCGTCTGGAGCGGCAGCCCCCGGACCCGGTCCTGAGCGCCGCGGCGGGGCCCTGGAGACCCGCCGCCGACCTGAGCCGCAGGATTAACCGGAACATCTCTCGTCGGGGGATGGAAATACTACACTGAGCTAGATGTACAAGTCGGCCACATGCGTCCGAGTTAAAGTGCTGCACCCTGCGCTGCTCACTTTCCAATGACCTCCCGTCCAAAACACACCGCTTTACGGCACCTGTGTCCTGGCGCGGGTTGCCAGATCCCACAGCTGGACTCCTAGACTCATCCCTCCGTCGTGTTGATATGCATCAGCTATATGTACGTATAGATGGCATTAAGGACGAAACAATTAACTTTGCTGTTAATGGATTGCAATTGTTAAGACATGTCAAAAAATAAAAATCGATTTTAGGCTCAATTGTACAAGCCGGGCACCTGGCAACCCAGCCACCGCTTGTTGAGAAATGTCGTAAAATATTTTTGCGCTGCATTTAAGAGACTGACCACACGGGGGCAGTAGAGTGTTACTTTCCCTGTTTAGCGGTCAAAGTCATTGGCGAGGCAACACGTTCACTTACAGTCTGCATACAAGACGAATGACACAAAATGCAACTCAAACTGTTTATAAGAAAAAACTTGTTTATTTCACAATACTAAGTGTTTCCAACATCTAATGTCGGAGGCAGCGTGGAGCCAGTAGATGCACACAAATGTAACAAAGCAAAAAGAAAACATCTCACCTGCAATGTGTTAATCTTATAGGCATTTATGGCATGTATGTGGCTACATCTACCCTAAAGACACACTCACTTCTAAAGTCCTGTGGGTGAAGGAAAAGATTTCAGAATGGGAAGTATGTCCCAGTCCTAACCTAACTGGTAGTTAGATACAGACCCCTATGGTTGTCATGGTAACGAGAGATGCTCATTTTACTGCATACGATATACGGCCACTTGTCGAGCGTGCACACACACACACACACACACACACACACACACACACACACACACACACACACACACACACACACACACACACACACACACACACACACACACACACACACGCACACACGCACTACAATGACTCAGTGAGGCTATGTGGTCATACTTTTGATGTACATGTACATACATGTACATACACATCCTCAGGTAAATCTCTCCTCAAACAAACGAACGAACCAATGACGGACCTTTAACGTTTAAAGTGGCTAAACAAGAAAATTAAAAAAGTATTTTACCAAAATATTCAGAATAAAGTTTCTATATACACATCTTCGAGCATCAACCACATACAGGGAAAGTAGTGTGTGAAAGTAGTGTGTGTGTGTGTTAATGTTTATAGCTACATAAACATTCACATAAACATTAGTTAAATTTTTTGTGTATATGTTTAAATTAGGTTGTTTGTTTGGTCCCATTTTACTAATTCAAATCTCTAGATCTGATAAGATTACAGCCTTCTTCTAGCATGTGCGCGTGCACACACACACGCACACGCGCACACACAAACACACACACGGTAAAACTGTATAAGATGGAACATTGCCATCGGATATGGAAGTACTGAGAACCAAGTTGAGTCACGATAACCACCAAGAGAAAACACAGTGTCGGATAGGAAAGGGTCTGTGATGCACACTCTGCTCTTTCCACACAACCGCTGGTTGAGGAACCACCTCCTCCCCTCCTCTGGTTGGTTGGTCAAGCTGCTGGGGGAACAATACTGCAACAATACAAGCATGACAGCAGACGTGGGCCACAGACTAGAGACTCTATTCTAACCAGGGGATGCATTCTCCACCTCAGAAACACACCAACACCACCATCATCATCAGCGTCATCAATACACACACAATACAGCAGGATGACGGCTTTCCGATGGGTGTTGGGGAAGCTTACAAACAAAGACGTATGACATATGACCGCCACTGGAGTATCAGTGGAGTATCCTAGACCCTAACTAACCCATGCATGAGCCCACCAGAACATCAGAATACTAACGTGTGGCACATCTCTCGCTCCACAGTCTGACATCATAGACGTCATGTGATGACATGATCTGTGGGAACAATTAATCATGAAATGCTTTAGTCTCCTGGAATGAGTTCCGATCTTATTTGGACCAGGCGTATGACCGCCATCTTATACTGGACCTCTCTCTCCAACATTACCCTCTTCTCCAGAGGTACCTGGTGGAAACGTTGGCGGAGGGGCTCAGCATCGCCAACATCGTACTCTTTCAACTGCCCCGGCAACGCACAATCCTCGGGGCCCCTCAACTCGTCGTCCGATGCTGCCACCATCGGACAGGACGAGTGGGCCGGAGGGGAGCCGTCCACCACCTGGACTACCGGCTCATCAACGAAACAGTTGTCGTTCACGACAACCTGCTCAACAAACAATCCAATGGTCTCCTCAGACTGCTGTTCTTCCAACAACTCATCCTCAGAAACATCCAACGGATACTCCGCAAGCGACAGAGTATCGTTGATCGGCTCTAACTGTTCAGGGTCCCCCTCTTGACTGGCAGAGCACGTCATAGCCCAGGCAGTAACCACCTCGGGGTACTGTTGCGCACCATAAGGCGTAACAGTCCACTCCACTGGAATGTACTGCATCAAGAAGGGGAGGGGGGGGTAATCAATTCAAATCAAAAATCAATCTGTGATCAATAATATTGATCATAAAACTCTCTTGATCACAATAACACAAGTGGCGTAAATGTCCTTGTGTTCCCTGCGATGCTCCTAGACGTCGGGGCATCAGAGGAACCAAGAGCAACATTTCTTTGCAGTCCATAAGGCACTAGTCTAGTCTTGAGGTTCAGAGGTCAGCTTGTCCTGGTCCTCCACGTCTTGGGGCAAGGGGGGGATCCCAGGGAACACCTGACTCCTCATGCTAGGTGGGTCTGTGGGGGGGAGAAGACAGGAAGTGGTTGAGCACCAATCAGAGAGAACTCCTCGGCAACAGATCTCTTAGCAACGGCAATACATGTTGAAGTCTGTGATCGATCAGACGGCATTAGAGGGAGGGAGGGGTGAAGGGGGGGATATTGGGAGAGAGGGAGTGGGAGGGAGAGGAGTAGGGATGGGGGCAGGGAGAGTGTGGTCCTACCTGGGCCGTAAGGCCAAGATCGTCTCTGCCGATATAGGTCATTTAAAGGGGACATATTATGCCATCAGGTGTGATTAGCCATTGCAAGCCGTTTCATAATTGCCATGTGACTACAGTCGAGTGACAAATGGGATGATCACAAATGGGAATATCCACCGAGATGTATGTTTACCCGATCGGTCTACCAGCCTACCCAGTGAACTGTATCGACAGGTAAACTGATCTAGTCAGCAAACATCTAGGTGGACAGTCTATCTACTTGTGATGTCACTACACGGTAGTCACATGGCAATTGTGAAACTTGAAGCTTGCAATGGCTAATCACACTCACACCTGGTGGCATAATCTGTCACCTTTAATGTTAAATGATACACTGTATATCACGATATAGCATAGCTTTTTGGTATCCAATAAATAAATTAGGTCTCTAACCCAATGGAAAGCCTTTTTTTTAAAATATCTTGCAGTACACCAATTGAGATGTGTTGGCTGATGGGTGACTCAGTGGTGTTAAAATGGCAAACGAGACATAGCTAGAACTGTCTGGTAGGTTTCAGAGTATTACCCCCTTCACTTGACCTGTACATGGCAGTGTCTCACCAACGGGGGGGGGGGGGGAAGCTCCCTGTCCTACCTAGGTCTTCACCGCGGTCGCTTCTTCCACCCCAGGCGGAACAATCTTCCCTTCCCAGCCCGGAACTTGGCTCCATCTAGGAAAGCTGCACCCGGCAAGCACCAGCACATACATTCTTCCTCGCATCATACAATGCAGTCCCTAAGCAGTGATGGTAGACCAACTATATGACACTATATGACCTCTGACCTCCTCCTTGACAGTGCCAAACTCGGGGTCCAGGGCCTTGAAGTGGTACCGGAGGTGTCCTCCCTCGCAGTCCACTGCCTGCTTCACATCCTTCAGAGTCACATCCCCCAGCCTGTACACACACATCCACACTGTATTGGATATATAGCTAGACAGATATGGTAGATAGATAGATAGACAGACAGGCTGGCAGAAAAAAGGGGGAGAGTGAGATACACAGACAGACAGACAGACAGACAGACAGAAAGAGGGACGCTGCAGAAAGACAGATAAAGAGAGAGACAGACAGACAGGCAGACAGACACATATACTAGGGGTGGCACGGTTCGAGAGGATGTGTGTGTTGTACGGTTCGACGGTTCATGGCATGTGCATGGGGGGGGCTCCGTTAATTCGCGGTTCTTGATCCGGGAGGGGGGGGGGGCGGGGATGGATATCGCTGGATATTGGTGGGGACATGTCCCCAGCGTCCCCACTAAATTCTGTTATCATTCATCGGATGAATGATAACATCAAATTTTTATTTAATGGCATGCGATCTACCCGGACTTCCTTTGCGATCGACCGGTCGATCGCGGTCGACGTATTGGGCACCCCTTTCCCCCCCACCGGCCACCGCATTTGCTGGAGTGTTAAAGATTAAAAGAAAAAATAACAACAAGAACCGTACAGAACCGAAAACCGTGACCCTAAAACCGTGATACGAACCGAACCGTGGGTTTTGTGAACCGTGCCACCCCTAACATATACATACACAGACAGATCGACAGGCAAACAGACAGACAGATAAAGAGAGACAGACAGGCGGACAGACACATACACAGACAGACAGGCAGAGAGACCGACCGACCAACCATCAGACAGGCAGAGAGACCACACACACACACACACACACACACACACACACACAGATATAGAGGGAGACAGCCACTAACCTCTTGGGGATGTGAACCACAGAGGGTGTGGGGGAGTGGCTGGTGAAGTAGAGGACTTTAGTGGAGGAGGAGGAGGAGGGGGAGGGGGCAGAGCTACTGAAGGAGGAGCTGATCTCTGTGTGAAGGAGCAGGACAACAGAGCTGTTATTAAAACCCCAACAGTGTCATTCCCTGTGTGTGTGTGTGTGTGTGTGTGTGTGTGTGTGTGTGTGTGTGTGTGTGTGTGTGTGTGTGTGTGTGTGTGTGTGTGTGTGTGTGTGTGACAGAAGGAAGGTCTTACTGGTGGGCCAGGGGTCAGGATCTGGGGTGCTGGTTCTGTGTCTTGGAGACTTGCCCCGTCCCTGCAGGCAAACACGAGACAGACTCTCAGGAACCTACTAGAGACCCTACTGGAGAACCTATTAGAGACCTTACAGGAGAACCTATTAGAGAACCTACTGGAGAACCAACAAGATAACCTACTGGAGAACCTACTGTAGAACCTACTGGAGAACCTATTAGAGACCCTACTGGAGAACCTACTGTAGAACCTACTGGAGAACCTACTGGAGAACCAACTAGAGAACCTGCTGGAGAAGCTAGCTAAGTTCTCCTCCTCACTCAACCTGTTGTGATGGTCTTTTTAAATATAGCTGCCAAAAAAAGGACTTCATGCCAGTGAAGTCCTGCAGGATGTGTGTGTGTTTGTGTGTCTACCTGTGTGTGTGTGTGTGTGTGTGTGTGTGTGTTGGTGTGTGTGTGTGTGTGTGTGTGTGTGTACCTGCTGGGTGTGATACAGCCGGTCGATGAGGGAGGAGACCCCCTGCTCCAGGGTGTCCAGGGTGTGGTGCTGTGGGTCCTGGTCCCTGAAGCTGTTCCTCAGGCTCCTCACGGCATCCCGGACCAGATGCAGTTCCTCCGCCTGCAGCCAGGGCCACGGTGAACGACCGATAAAGAATATAGACAGTGTGCTACACAATGGCGGTGGTTTTCTAACTATTAAGCTTGCAAGCCCCTAAAATGATCTGGGCCCAGTGTTGAGGACTCCTTGTCCCTCCCTCTCTGCTAACAACGGCGTTGCAGAGAACTATTTGCTGTATGCGGAGTGTGTGTGTTTGGTGGCTGGTTTAAGCAGCAGTCTTGGGTTGGGGGAGGCTGAACAGCTAAGGTGCATTACTCAGTACTCAGTGGACACAGGTTAAACCAGCCATCAACACACACGAGAGAGAGAAAGAGAGAGCGAGAGAGAGCGAGAGAGAGAGAGATGTACCACCTGCTCTGCTCTGCCGTCATTCACTTTACACTTTAAAAATCTCTGCAATAAACCAGATCATTCAACATCTCTTTGTTACTCCTTTTTCATGCCCTTATGACACCTATTGCACTCTGAACCGTCCCTGGAAGGAGGGATCCCCCACTCTGCGTTCCTCCTGAATCGCCCATAATCATGTGGCCTATAAAGCCATTTGAGACTGTACCTGTGGTTAAGGGCTACACAAATAAAATTGACTTGACTTGACTTGACTTGTAGCTAATGCTACACTTGACGTATAGCATTAGCTTTGCTGCGCTGTATTATATGGAAATTTATATTTTTGGGACAATCCCCCAATTGGAGAATCGTTCTGAATCTAGTGACTCACCCCAGACAAAGACGAAGATGAACTTCCTGTTTGACAGTAACCATTGTTGTCAGAGTCCGTCGGAATCTGTCAACAAGAATACAACAAGCAATCAGTCAGCCAGTCAGTCAGCCAGGCCGTCACTAGCCAGTAACACCAACAACAAAGCGAAGCTGAAAGCGTGTCTTTTCTCTTCTGTACCACCTGCTTGTTGTCCCGCCTCCTCAGACTCTGCAGGACGCTCCTCTGGTTCTCCAACTCTCTCTGCAGTTCACTCTGTTGAAGACAGGAGGCACACATGCACACTTTTCTTTAAATTGCTTTTTTTGGCTTATTTTTTATATACATGTTCACAAAAGCACATTCCTTGTTTGTAAAAACAAAGGCAATAAAGCTGATTCTGAATTGGATTGGAAAAATACAATAGAATACAATACATGCGTTAAAGGCCACTCTCCACGTCTTTTTTTGACAACCAAGTCCAATTTGACCGAATATTAAATAAATATAACCCAGTTATGTGTAATATTATACTTATACTGTAAAATAAATATCTGACAAACAATGTAGAATAACTGGTATTGTGCACATTATGACTGACGTGGTTGTTGACCTCAAATCTCATTGGCTGCTGCCAGTGTAATGGGAGATCTCGCCCGACAATGTCAAACCTGTTTCAAAAAACCCTTCCCCTCCCGACTCCGTAAGGGGGACACAATCATAGCTAAATTGGGCCTAGAATCGCGTAGTAGTCAGCAACCTTTACCTGTCTATGAGCAAAAGGGGTCTGTTTCTATGCCAACTACTCTGACATAACACCCATACCTGCTGCTTTTGGCTCTCCTCCAACTTGTGCTTGTGCTGTTGTAGTAATCTGTCCTTCTGCCCCGCCTCCTTCTGCACGCAGCCAATCGGAAGACAAGGATGTATGAAGCAGGAAATGTAATATGCACATTTAAACTGTACTCTAGTACCTGTGCTGCTCAATGACATCATGGCTTACCTTGCATTCACTCCACAGTCTGGTGCATTCTTCCAGTTTCCACTGGAGCTCTGCCTACAACACACACACACACGCACGCACGCACACACACACACACACACACACAAACACATCCGTTATTGGCAAGTATTTGTGCTACAACATAATATTTAATATTGTAAAACCAGCATTGGGCAACGCAGCAAGCGATCTCGGCACGTCTATGAATCGTACGTTCTGATTGGCCAGCTCCTCCCGGGCCATGCCAGACCTGAGCACTTCCTGTTTCATCTGCAGGATGGAGGCTTCCTGGACACACAGCCTCTGTTGCTGGGCCTCCTGGGGGACAGACAAACGAGCATACAGAGTGAACATACAGACAGTCAGGAAGACACCTATGCACAAGTCACATGTTTAAAAAACAGTTAATGACAGAAAACAGGGTTAAGAGTACAGCAAAAATGACTATGAATACAGCAAAAAACTTATTACAATTATAAGAACAGATCTTGACAAATGTTTCCTTTACGGACATCAATTGCAGTTGAAAAAAAGGTAAATAAATCACAATATATCAATACTGATTGCATGGTAGAGTGGACTCCTTCTTACCTTCACTCCCTGCAGGTTCCTCAGGTCCTGCTTACAGCTCAGCAGCTCCCTCTGGAACAACACCAGGACACACAAGGTTCAAGATTCAAGATTCAAGAATCAAGATTTCTTTATTGCCATATGGAACAAGTACAATAGAATGCTTACTCCCCACTCACCCCTGCAGTATTCTTCGAAACAAATTCGAAACAACTCTAAACAATTCGTAATAATACCTCGAAGTACAGTAAAAACGTATAGTAAAAGGTTTTCTTCTGAATCATATTCTGATGAACATAAACTAAAACATCTCTGAACAAATAATAACAAGTAATATAGTACCTAATAAGTATGGTAAAAAGTAAAAAGTGAAAACTAGTAATGCTCTGGCTGTTGGTGCAAAAATGTATTAAAAGTGTCCACGTACAGTACAGTAATATTGTTATTCTAGCATTAAAATGCTAACAGAGACAACACCGTTTAACAAGCATGAGACACATCTCTTGAATAAACAGGTAACACCAACACACGGACGACACCGATAAACAGGCACACAACACAAACATGACACACAGAACATGCCCAAAATGTTTGAGTGTGTGATGTGAATGTCATGTAGATGAAAGAAGTTAGTTAGCGACCTTGAGTGCACGCGTCTCCTCCATGCTTTGGTCCAGTCGACTGCGGACCACCACCTGGTTCAGAGAGCGAAGGAGGAGAGAGAGAGAGAGAGAGAGAGGAGAGAGAGAGGGAGAGAGAGAGGCAAGTGTGAGAACCACACTGGAATAAAGGACTCAAACTGAAAACTGATAGCTGTGTCGGCGATTACACACACACACACACACACACACACACACACACACACACACACACACACACACACACACACACACACGCACAGTATCTCTCTCACACACACACACACAGAGACATACACAGGTGAGAGAAGCTACGAAGGTAATGCGATCTAGTTGGAAAACAAAGAGCTGGTGAAACCTAGCAGGGTAGAGAGAGAGAGAGAGAGAGAGAGGAGGGATAGAGAGAGAGATAGAGGGGGAGAGGGAGGGATAGAGTGAGAGAGAGAGGGGGGAGAGCAAGAGAAATAGAGAGATTGAGAGAGGGGAGGGCCAAGGAGAGGGAGGGAGAGCAGACTAGAGAGGGAGAGAGAGAGAGGGGGGGGAGGGAGGGAGAGAGAGATGTGATGAGAAAAAGAGAGAGAGGTCAGATAGAGAGAGATCGCAGGACAGAGGGCAGGGAAGGGAGATGGGGATGGAATAGTCAGATGAAGAAGGATAGAACAAGATGAAGAGGAAGGAGAGGAAGAGGAGGAGGAGGAGGGACGGTCGCTACCAGTTGTTGTTGTGCGTCATCTTCGTCCAGACCCAGTGTGCTCTGTTCCTCTTCCTCGGGCAGAGCCCCGTTCAGCAGCAGGGCCTGCAGAACCACACCGGCACACTCTGTTATGGTCCACCTTAACACTCTATAACACTCTATCACAGTCCACCTTAAGACTACATCACAGTCCACCTTAACACTACCATAGTCCACCTGAGGACTATAACACTGTTGGCCTTAAGATTCTATCATAGTCCACCTTAAGATTCTATTATAGTCCACCTTAAGATTCTATCATCGTCCACCTTAAGATTCTATTATAGTCCACCTTAAGACTCAATAGTCCACTTAAGAGTTGAATATAGTCCACCTCCGTAGTTAAGATTCTCTCATAGTCCACCACTCTATCAGAGCCTCCATTAACACCCCATATCCATTAGCAGCTCACAGCCAAGAACATAGAATCAAATGCATAGCAGCATGTACCTGTGTCCAGGATCTATTATATTCCATACTGCGCCTCACCTGTAGAGCGGACACCATCTGACGAGCCTCTTCCATCTCCTTCTCCAATGAGTCGCCCACCGCATCATCCCAGGGAACCTTCCCTCCAGCACAAGACAACTGAACTACACACACACACACACACATACAGACACAAGAGTAGAATTACATTAAAATTACGAGCATTTTCAAATGACACAGCACAAACCGGCTTGTGATTGGACAGCCACTCACCACTGCCCTTCTGTGATTGGCTGTCCTGTGGGTGTCTGTCATCTGATTGGCTGGTGGCTTGAGCTCGTGGGGAGGCGAGGGGACTGGTGGAGCTGAGGCTTTGAGAAGCAAACACAGATTTTAAAGTTAGAAACACACACACTCACACGCACAGTCAAACAAAAATGATATTTGATACCTACAGTGATGTTATGCACTAAATTACAATATTTAAAGGACATCTTTTAACGACAGTCTGAATGCAAATCACTCAATTCCATTCTACATACATGCATGTACAAAACGTACACACACTCAAGCATGAAATACAGACACACACACACACACACACACACACCACCACACACACATACACACACACACACACCCTTACCATTTAATCTGTGTTCCTCCCATAGTGAGTTACATTTGACTAAACTCTCTCTATGTGTCTATCTATGTCTCTGTCTCTCTCTCTCTCTCTCTCTCTGTCTGTCTATGTATCTGTCTCTCACTTTCTGTCCATGTATCTCTCTCTCTCTCTCTCTCTCTCTCTCTCTCTCTCTCTCTCTCTCTGTGTCTGTCTATGTCTCTCTCCCTGTCTCTCTCGCTCTCGCTCTCTCTCTCTCTCTCTCTCTCTCTCTCTCTCTTCAGCATCAGGACAAACTCATGAGGGAGTGTATCCCCTCACAGCCCTGCCCACTGCTGCAGCTTCAAAGCATCACCATGGCAACAATGATAGCTGACCTCGCCATGTATCTCTCACCTAAAAATACAAATTCATCTGCAGCCTCGAGAGAAGTCTCTATCTAACATTGGCACCCTTTATACACACAAACACACACACACACACAAACACACTGGATGCACCATGGCTTAGGGGCCTCAGTCACAAGCTATGTCAGGTCGTGGAATTACACAGACACACACACACACACACACGTGCATCTGGTCTGGAGTATGGAGTTTTGTGCTGTCCATTTAAGCATCGTTCATTGAACCACATGAGAGGACCTTTTAAGTGCCCCTCTGTTTGCCTGTTTTTATTCTGCCCGGGATAGGACATCTGACCAGTATGACCAGTATGCCCAAGACCTACAGCATACCAACTTTTGAAATCAGCCACAGTCAGAGGCGGCTTGCTTGGATAGTAGCAGTCCTATTCCACTAGAGGGCAGACCTTCCCTGTGAGTTCCCAGGTTAGAGGCCACCACAGTAAACACTAGAGTCAGACAGCAGCAGTCCACTCTGCCCCTGTAGAGCACCAGGGGGCGGTGGTGGACAAGTGGGAGGAGTCAGAGAGAGCCCCAGGACCACACCCCCATGGTTGATTGGCTAAACCCTCAAACAGACCCCACAATTACATTGTCCAAAACTTTATGGAGTGGATAACAAGTCGGAGACTGTGAGATAAAATTAAAGGGTTTATTTGTGGTTGTATTTTGTAACTGTTGTTCAAGAGCATTGTATGTGTGTGCATGTGTGTACGCGGGCTACCTGCTGGGTGGCTGAGTGGTTTCCGTGTCCTCTGGCCCTGCCCTCTCGTACTGCTTGACGAGCGCACGCACACACACACTCCCCTCCTCGTCCAGCCCGAAGCCACTGATGCCAGAGAGACACAGACACACGCAGAGTACTTATTAGGGCCGATCCACACTATAATCACACGTGTAGAGGAAGAAAAACAAGACTGATAAAGCAGTACTTGTACAGGCGGCAGTAGCTCAGGAAGCAAGAGCGGTTGTCTGGCAACCGCAAGGTTGCTGGTTCGATTCCCTGGGCTCTGCCTAGCTAAGTGTCCCTGAGCAAGACACCACCTAACCCTAACTGCTCCTGACGTGTTGGTTGTTACCTTGCATGGTTGGTACCGCTGTCGGTGTGTGAATGTGAGGCAATATTTTAAAGCGCTTTGGATAAAAGTGCTATATAAATCAATCCTTTTACCAGTACTTGACTGGACTTCACGGTGTTGTCTCCAGGTGTTGTCCAGGTGGGCTTACCTGCGCAGGTGCGAGTGTCTCATGGGCAGCGAGGCATCATGCCGGGCGGACGCCAAAGCCGCGGCCGCACCTTGCACTAGGGCCACCGGCGAGCGAGGGTTGTGATTGGACGGAGCTCGCCTGGAGGAGTTCCGCCCAGCTCCCGATGCGGCCCTGTTATTGGCTGATGGTTTGAAGTGGGCGGCCAGAGCCAGGATTATCCTCATCAGGGACTTGAGGTTGCCATCCACTATGTCTGCAGAGGGAGAGAGCGTACAATACTAGTGAGAACACAGCTCATTTATAACCCACATACACCACGCTGTTATCTACTAAACTAAGCATGTCAGCAATTTTGTTTCCACATTTCCCAAATGGTTGAAAAGCAACTGTATGGAGCCTTAGTGTTTACCAAAATAGTATGCATGTAACTGGAAAAGAAGGTCTTTCATCCACGTAGGATGGAGTTAGGGACTGGTTAGGGTTCGACCCCCGTCCCCAAGGACCAAAGACCAGTCTACCTAAGTCACTTGGATAAAAGTGTCTGCTAAATGAATCAATAGTCAATAATAGCATAACTTCCGTTTGCAAAGCTACTGTGAATGAGCCCACAGGAAGTGCCTGGTTCTCTCTTTCTGGAGAGCTTGCAGTCATGTGGTGTTTACATATCACAAGTTTACCACTACTTCTTTCGTTTGTTAACGAGTAGCAAACCTAGCTTCTCACAGCACCCACGTTCTTCTAAACCATCGGTTTGGGGTCAGAAAGAAAGGAGACAGGAAAGGGCTCCAGCCGGCTAGCTGGCTAACCTTTAGCGGAGATGTGTGGCATGCGTATGTGCTTGGAGGAAATGAAGTGGAGGACGCCTTCCACATTTTTCCTGCTCTCCTCTTTGTCTCGCGGAGACAGACGCACTCCCTGCAGCACCTCCCCAGCTGCCAGGAGGGGGAGGAGGAGGATGGGGAGGAGGATGAGGAGGTGGAGAAGAAATGAGGAGGAGAAGGAGAAAGGAGGAGTCATCATGACAATAAATACACACAACCGGGAAAAATAAAAGTCTCAAGGGACTTTTAAGTATTTGTGTTAATTGTGTATGGATGGATGGATGGATGGATGGATGGATGGATGGACGAACCGACTATCTCTATGAGGTGTGACAGCACCACGCCATCCTGCAGATCGAGCCTGAGGTTGCTGATGGGTCTCAGTCCCGGCTTCCTCTTCAGCTGGGAGTTGACCCAGGAGACGTACGCCGCGAGTTGTTGCTGCAATGCAATGCAGTGCAATGCAGTGTTGATCACATGGACATCGTGTCGCGTACTGTACACACGTAAATAATCACAATTTCACTGGACACAGCAAATAATGAACGGCCCACAGCAGGCGGCTCTCTGATTAATTGGCTCTGAGCTCCTTTGTCCTTTGTTCATCAGGAGGAGGAGGAGGAGGAGGACACAGACAAGCAGGGATGACCTATTGTCCCGTTCACTGACATACATTCTTCTAAACACACGTAAAATATAACAAACATACAGAGCGATGAAGACATAAGAGTCAAACAGTGCTGTTATCACCACTATAGTTAGCAGTGAGTGCGTCCCGTTGACGTGTGGAGGGTTCATTAAGACGTGTTATTAAGGGTTAATTAAGACATGTTATTAATGGTTCATTAAGACATGTTATTAAGGGTTCGTTAAGACATGTTATTACGGTGAATAACTGTTACTATCACTATTAGAAGAAGGACTGGGGCTACATTTGCAGAAGTCGGGGCTCCAACTCCGACGTGCGACCATTTTCTTTTTTTTTGTTAGTTTGTTCTTTTAGATATCGGCTGGTTAAAAAAACAACAACAACAACCCCACGTAGACTCGATACAAGTAGATCCAATCAAAAGTTAGCTGAGTGAGCTGGTGAGTTAGTTGGTTTGCGGGCTGGTTGGTTGCTTGGTTTGTGGGTCCAGTTGGCTCGTCAGTGTCACCTCGTTGAAGCCGCCGTGCAGCACGTCCTCCAGCAGGCTGCCTCTGGACAGCGAGGCGGCGGTCATCCTGTCGCCTCCTCCGCGGAGCCGCGGTCAACCTACTGCCGCAGAGCGAAGCGCTCCGACCCGCTCATCGTGGACCGGAGCCCCCCGGGTACCATCCCACCCGACCCGACCATCCCACCCGGACAGTGTTACTGACTTACTTACAGACAGGGAGGGAGGGAGGCAGGGGGGGCTCATAGGAAGGGCAGAACCCCGTTACTACGGGTTACTACCACGTGATGCAAACACACACACACACACACACACCACTTCCAGCATCCCCCCGTTCTCTACTTCACAATAAAAGTCCCCCAGCTGAACCCGACCCACCCATCCATCCATCCAACCCATCCACCTGGCGTGTTCCACTTTTTGTTCTCAAACTTGTTGAAACCACATATTAAATTCACAATTTGACAAATATAAATGTATTTGTCTGTCTTGTGATGATGGGGTGGTCTCATAAAGCATCAGCCTTAATGCACTTCTTTTGCACACATACTGAAGTGTCAACCTGTGTGACCCCCACATGGAGGGCAAAGGAGGGCAATGATTTGGACCAGGACCAATCCATAGCACTACCACTGCATCCACTACTGCACTGAGTCATTTAATTTAATTTAAAATCAGTTGTTGTAGGGTTTGGTTCTCATTATGTTTAGATATTCTCCGCTATTCGCAGTCAACATTTAGTTTATTTAGTTATATCAAAGTCCAATTGCTTCCTGAATGTGTATGCTGAGACATTTCACTCTAATTTTGTTTTGATGTTTTCATTTGACTATTTCTGCTTTTACTTGACAACATGACAAGTTGACTATTTAGTCATGTACTCTTTATTATTGCATTATACTTGCTTTGAAACCTGAAGTTACTACCTGTAGGTATAAAAAGTTAAAGTTCAATGTATCTTGCTTTATTTTTTCAAAAACATGTTTAGAGACATTTGTTACTGATTTAGTGTAAGACCTTAAATTTAAAATCAACTCTATTTTAACAAGACACTTTTATAGCCCCTTCTTAATTTTAAATATTGAAAATTAAGAAGGGGCTATAAAAGTGTCTTGTTAAAATGCAGATAACATGGTGAACAATAAAATATATATATATTTGTCATTCAGCATTTATTTTGAAGCAAAAACAAATAGCATGTGGTCAAATATATTAAACCTAACTCTTCTTCGAAAATAGTATTTGTCTATATTTAATGTCACAATAACCATAATAACAATAACCTGTTGTTTATATATTTTCATATGTTATCTGGCCATATCGAACATAAGCAAGCAAAGTGTATTTAGGCTGTGCAGTCTTCAGGAGTTTATCAGGGCAGCCAGGATCCATTCAGTGAGCAAAGAACTTTCTAGTATGGCTCCTCCACTGGGGTCAAAACATCGCTCAAGGTAGCGGACATTCTCCACAGAGACCTCGAACGGCACCTGGAACAAAACCCAAACACACCAGTTAGTTGTGGGGGAACTCGGCATGTAGATGTGGCACAGCAGCAGACTAGAGCATGTTTTAATGCCTCATGAAACACCTGAGTCAGAGGTGTGGGCCGAGAGCCTGGCTGGAGGAGGTCCTGGATGGACAGACAACAGGCCAACGTCCTGTCGTTCAAGACCTGGAATGGAAAAAATAATGTAAATTGAACACATCACTTTTGATTCATTTTGTTGTGTTCAAATTTCTCATGATGGATTGAGGCCTCATATGGGTATTTCTAAAAACGTTTTTTCTCTGTGTTTTTGGCCTCTTATTCACACAATTCAGGTTACTGAAGACAACATTTTTGGCAATTGTTTCACACATTGAGCAGGCGCCAGAAACCTACAAACAATGACAGATTACAGATATTACACAGAAATGAATTCATTAATTCCATATAAAATATATATTATACAAGGTATGTCAGGTAAGAAGCCTATCAATGCTTATACTCCTGATGTTCGGTGGTGTTTGACAGTTTAGCACCACCTACTGGCCTATAGCTGCGTTCTCTTGAGATATTTTCTATAACACTGTTGGTGTGGGAGAACGGGGGATAACTTGTTTTCAGAAATACCAATATGTGTGGGGATGAGGCCTGAGTGTCTTTTTGTCCGAGGGCAGATCTGGTAAACAGGAGTCGAGAATGATTGGAGGTCTTACACATGACTAGTGGTAACATTGATATTTTCTTTGTACTTTTCAAAGAGAACTATGGAATAAAATATCATCGGGTAAAAATCTATTCTATGCAAAGGTATGCAAATGCTGCTTTACTTTGTTCTGTCACCACAGTGGTGGAGTGAGCTCCCGGCTGACATCAGGACGGCAGAGTCGCTCACCAGCTTCCGTAAGAGACTCAAGGCTGCTGTCTCTTTCAACAAATCTACTCTTTGTAAGTCGCTTTGGATAAAAGCGTCCAAATGCCCTAAATGTAAATGTAAATGCTGGCCCTAACCCGACATTTTTTTTGTTTATTTTTGAGTTTATTGTGAGTAACAAAGGCAATGCAGCTGTAATTATGGCAAGATATGACACGAATAGTCCAGGAGTTTAAATCCCGGAGCAGTAGTGGAACATGGAAGACATGTACAGACGTTTGCCTCTGCAGTAGGAACACAGGCTTCCCTTCCTGGCTGATGCTGCTACACAGAGAGCGTAGCAGGGGGCCTGTTGACCTTGTGGAACCAGCGGCTGTTGAGCCGGTGGGATGTCGCAGGGATTAAACACAATGGACGGGCCACATTCCTGAACGGTGTCATAGACGGCCACCGCTAGACACACTTACCCTCCGGCTCTCCTGTTTCGAGCAAATATATAGTCCACTACTGAGAGAGAGAGAACCCAAAGCAGCTACCAAAAGCCTTTTACAGCCCACACCAAACAACAGTGTGTGTGTGTTAAAGTAACATTTCATTTATTATCTCCCAGTATTAAAGGTGCTACATAACACATTTACTGTACTAAATCATAAAATGAACTTGGTAAGACTGTTACCATTTGACTTATATGAACATTGTTTTAATCTTTCTGTCTCTAGTGTTAGTATGTATATGTGTATTATTATTATGTGTATGTTTTAGTACACACCCTCATGGTGTTGTCCTTGTCCGGGGGTGGAGGGCTCTGCTGGAGGTTCTGGGAGGGGAGGCTCGTAATGCGGAGAGATGCGTCTTTCGCAACGGACGACCTGATGTCCGTCAATGCTGCGCACATCTCACACAGCTCAGCATGCAGCGCTCTCACCCTGACACACACACACACACACACACACACACACACACACACACACAATGTTAATTGTGTGTGTGAGAATCTTGAGTAAGATCTGATGAAGTAAGTTTGTCCACAGGAGAGCGACTAGAAACATAAGAGTGTGAGGGTGCTGTGTGTGTGTGTGTGTGTGGTTGGTGGCTGTTTGAAGCAGCCACACCTGGCCCCTCAGTCAGGCTGGTTAGGCTCTGGGGCTGCTGGGTGAGGCTGCACAGTCACCCCGGTGCCTTGGTCAATCAAGGCACACAGGATAAACCAGCCATCACCACACCACACACACTCAGGAGGGGTGTGGACAGTCAAGCACTTCCCACTTGCTCTGCATGCAAAACATCCCCACTTTTATCCAAAGCGCTTTACAGTTGCCTCACATTCACCCATTCATACACCGATGGCGGTGTCAACCATGCAAGGTAACAACCAACACGTCAGGAGCAGTTAGGGTTAGGGTTCTTGCTCAGGGACACCTCAACACTTAGCTAGGCGGAGCCCGGGGATCAAACCAGCAACCTTCTGGTTTCCAGACAACCGCTCTTAGCTCCTGAGCTACTGTCGCCCAACATGGCAACAATAAACCGGTTCTACAGCTACCTGTGTCCTTGTGGTCAGAGGAGCCCAGCCCAGAGAAGCCACTTTTGTCATGTGTGGTAGTGTGGGGTTACCTGTCACAGGTACGCTTAGTCATACCTCTCTGTTCTGATCACATGATGTCCACACTGCAGCCCCAACACGCCATTGGCTGATCCACTCGTGGCAGACATAGGACCTCTGTTATATCCGTAAAGCAGGATCACCTGAACATTTGACACACACACACACACACACACACACACACACACACATCAACAGTACAGTACAGTACAGTACATACAAGCAGACAGGTGTGTGGGTGTGTGTGTGTGTGTGTGTGTGTGTGTGTGTGTGTGTGTGTGTGTGTGTGTTACCGTATCCTGGTTGGCAGGCCTGGGGCTGAGGCAGGGCTGGTACCACTGCACACAGAGCTGAGGTCTGGGGGAGATGGACCACTTGTACACCTCCTCCTCCTCCTCCTCTTCCTCCCGGAGTCCAGGGCCTCTCAAAGCTCTGCTCAGCTGGAACCAGATCAACGCGGGTGGTCACTAGACCCACGCTGCATAGGAAGAATCGCTATGCGCACAAGCACTTCATACATAATGGTGTCCTGGAGTTTCTCAGTACCGGTCAGTGTTAGCTCTGTGGCTACAGCCTGATGGATGTGCGTTTGTACCTGCTGTGAGTGGTAGCTGTAGCATGGTGTGTGTGTGTGTGTGTGTGTGTGTTTCTGTGTGTGTTGAGCATCTAGCATGGGGTGTGTGTGTGTGTGTGTGGGTGTGTGTGGACCTGTGTGTGTGTGTGTGTGTGTGTGTGAACCTGTGTGAGTGGAGCCTGCAGCATGGTGTGCGTGTGTGTGTACCTGTGTGAGTGGAGCCTACAACATGGTGTGTGTGTGTGTGTGTGTGTGTTTCCGTGTATGTGTGTGTGTGCGTGTGTACCTGTGTGCGTGTGTGCGTGTGCGTGTGTGTACCTGTGTGCGTGGCCCCTGCAGCATGATGTGTGAGGGGACGGGCTGCGGGGGGCTGCAGGTCTCTCTGTAGTGTCTACGGTGTTTGCAGTAGAAGGACTGGAGCTGGGAGAGCCGCGCCGCTACGCAAACGTCTCCCGCTAACCACACCACGCCTGCTGCACTCTGGGGACCCACTGGAGACACACACACAGATACACACACACACACACATATAGACACACAAATACACAAACACACACGCATATATAAACACACTTACACGTTAACACAACACGCATACACGAACACACATACACACATTAAACACACACACACACACACACACACACACACACACACACACACACACACACACACACACACACACACACACACACAAACACAGGTGGCAGGACACTCTCGGCGAAGAATGTTGCGAGTTTGAATCCCGGCGCCAGGAGTCTACATTGAGCAAGACGTCCTATGTCTGCTAAATAACCTCCACAGACACACACACTCACACACACACTCACTTGAGGCTGCGTGCTGTAGGTTCAGCAGGTGTGTGTAGTAGCGGGCCAGGTGGGTCCAGGTGAGCGGTTGAGTGTGTTGTGTGCTGCTGTGTTCATCGGCGCTGCTGCGGTGGGTGCCTGCATCCCTGGCGCCTGCACACACACACACACGAACACACACACACACACACACACATACACAGTCTTGATCTAAACCGCCAAGGGAGGGACAGAGATCAGACCAGCTCTAGCCCGGGCAGGTGTGTGTTACCACAGAGGTCGCTCCAGGCGAAAGCCGGCAGGGTGTTTAGCTCCTGGCTGGACAGCACCCCTCCTCCTCCTCCTCCTCCTGCTCTTCCCTCCTCCTCCTCGTCTGCAGCTGTGGAGCCGCCCGGCTGAGCGGTACTCCTCATGGAGGACATCACCTGTGATCACACCCCCCTCCTCGTCAGCCACAGATACGACCAGGTAAAGGCATAGGAGCGATGCGTCAACGCGGGCCGCCATATTGGTCAGGGGAAGCCACGCCTCCTATATGCATGTATGATCTTTCTGAGGCAGGAGGAGGTCTATCCACAAATCGAAATATGTGTGTGTGTGTGTGTGTGTGTGTGTGTGTGTGTACCGTGCAGGCTGCCCGGAGGCAGACCCAGAAGGGAAGCAGATGTTCCTCAGCAGCCACCAGCCTGCTCCTCAGGCTGGCCACCAGAGTCCTCCAATAGGAACCCTGATATGCATGTCATTAGACAACGCAAGGACACTTCATTGGCATAGACATTTATCACAATGACAGTCTAGGGCCCATAGTCCAGTGCATCTCTGAACCCTAAACCTTTAAAAGGACAAGGAAGAAACCATCCATACCCACACACATGCATCTGTGTTTAATATATATAGATAACACACACACACACACACACACACACACACACACACTCCACATATACTTTATGTGGAGAGGAAGTGCCAAGGGTCTTGGAGGGAATGTTCTGCCAGTCCTGTAGGAAGAGGAACCCCACCTCCAGATAACACTGATGAAGAACCCTGAAACACACACACACACACAAAGTTGTGAAACAAAATCCTATCCTTGTATTTGGAAATTGATCATTTTCAGTATGCACACATCTGTACCATTTGCATTTGCACTTTTGCTTTGAATATGAAGACCACACATACACAAACACACACACACACACACACACACACACACACACACACACACACACACACACGAGATGTAACATGGCTTAGGGGCTTCAGTCACAAGCTTTGTCAGGCAGTGGAATTACACACACACACACACACACACACACACACACATTATTACTGACTGTAGATTGTGTCCGTGTGTCATTGTAGTTTGGATACAGTCTACGAAGGTCCTGGCCACCGCCTGTCGTTCCACCAGACCGTAGGACCTCAAACTGTGCTCCACAATTCCTACACACACATACACAAACACACACACACACACACACACACACACACACACACACACACACACACACACACACACAAGAATGTGAATTCAATATTATCTTATTATCTTGTTTTGTTTAACTCCCATTCCCTCAGTTCACATTCAAAGAGCCATTAACCCTAACCCGACTCCCCCAACACTCCGGCCAACATCCCTGCAGCCCCTAGCCCGTATCGTACCCCGAAACCCGCCGGTGGTTCCCACGGTAACCCCCCCCGCAGTTACCTACCGCGCTGGTACAGCAGCCCCGCCTCCAGCTGCATGTCCCTGCAAGCACAGCACCGGGAGAGGCCCAGCGCCGAGCCCAGCACCTCCCGGGCCTCGCTCCAGCGGCTGGGGGGGGACACCTCTCTCTCCTGGGGGTCGGGGGAGCCTCCCTGCTGGGGGCCAGGGAGGTGCGCCGGGGGGCCTGACACTGGAGTGGCGGTGGAGCTCCTCTCTGCAGCCTGGAGGGCCAGGATGTCGCCTGGGTTTGAGGGGCACGTGTGACGATGAGATTATCATACTCTATTTCCATCTATTTTCTTTTACAAACATTTATGTTGTTGTATCAAAAAGGTAGGATTTTTATCAAAACGAAATCGAACTAAAAGACTAAAATACAGCAACATAACTACAAAAAACGATATGGGCGACATTAGTCCTGTCTTAATTACCGATGCACATGGTTGTCTTGGCCAGCAGGGGGAGCTGTGGCAGGTAGATGTTGTTGAAACCTCCAGGAGGAAGAATCACTCTTCCGCTCTTCACCTCCACCCTCTCACCAAACGTAGTCAGCTGCAAGGAAGTTAATACTGTTGGAACTTTGTGTGTGCGTAGTTGCGTACACGTGCAGGTGTGCGTGCGTGCGTGTGTACCTGTTGCTGCAGCAGTCTCTGTCCCAGCTCCAACAGGGCGACCCTGCGTGTCCCTCCCTGGCCACTGAGCTGCACGGTGGCCGAGGCTAGCGCTAAGCTGGAGGCTGCGGGCATGCATGTCCTGTCTGACAGCAGTCTCACGGCCTTCTGCACACACACACACACACACACGCATGTACACACACACACACACACACACACACACACTTAAAGGGGACATATCATGCCACTAGGTGTAATTGTGATTAGCCATTGCAAGCCGTATCACAACTGCCATGTGGCTACAGTCTAGTGACATCACAAGTGGGAATGTCCACCTAGATGTATGATTACTTGATCAGTCTAGCACCCTACCCAGTGGACTGTACCCACAGTTAAACTGATCTAGTCAGCATACATCTAGGTGGCCATTACCACTTGTGATGTCACTAGACGGTAGTCACGTGGCAATTGTGAAGCGGCTTGCCATGGCTAATCACACTCACACCTGGTGGCATAATATGTCCCCTTTAAGCATAGTAATGGCAATCCTAGCCATCAGTGGCTAGGATTTATCACTCAGGCCAACATAGTCATTAAATTCACAAATGATCCATCTATGTTTTCTTTCCTGATTATCTTACTGCATGTTGATGGCGTTGATGATTGGTCCAGCTGTCTGAGCTACACCACTCGCCTTATAGCCATTACACACTACAAGACTTGGTCGTAAGGTGGTAGGGTCATAAGATCGCTGTACTGCACACACTGACTGATTGGGGTCACATATTACAAGATGTTTCACAAGGAGGAAGACAGACAGACAAGTCTGCGACTGGGAAATTATGTGCTTGTTTCACTAATTGAAGGCAATAACAGAAAACAGGCGTCAAAGTAGCATCCCAAACCGTTTTCAACAGATTGATGGTGGATGTGATGTTACCTCAAACCTATTCTCCACATAGCATGGATTGACACAATGCTGCTCTAGTGCCAAGTGATCTAATATATCCCCTGAAAAGAACAATACTAAATTAATGTATCACAACAATCCTTGTGTCAACATCAATCATTCATTCAACCAATCAGCAATCTGTTGTCTCTTCTCTTATTGTGTCAGGGTTTCTACGTTTCTAAGTTTCTACGAGGGTACAAACTCTCCTAGCTCACTAATAGCTCCTATTGTGTGTCTGCCTCAGGAAATGCCTTTAAGATAGCTGCCCAATCGGCTGCTGGTAAAAATGCTTTCAATGGTTGCTATGAGACCAGTAGCAGTGGGTCATGTGGTCGTCCATCAAGATTGACTCTTGATTGATGACCACCCACAAAGTCTGCTGCTTGATTGGAAACAAATGCTTTGTGTGGTTCTAGTTTCTATAGGGTGACATTTCTCTGTGGCTTGGAGTTTCAGTCGCAGACCTTTGCATATTCCAAACAGTAAAAAAATATCTATTTTATTATCTATCTATTTTTTGCACATTTCCCAAAGCTGTATTCTACATCTTATGGATTTTGACTCAAGCATGGCTTTCCACTGTGTGTGTGTGCACGTGCGTGTATGCGTGCGTGCGAGTATGATTGTGTGTGTGCGTGTCGTGTGTGTGTGTGTGTGCGTGCGTGCGTGTCTGTGTGCATGAGTGTGTGTGTGTGTGAGTGTATGAGTGTTTACATGCAGCAGTGTGTTGGTGGGGTGGGCCCCATCCGGTGTCCAGTGTGTGTGCGCTGCTGCAGCAGCAGCCTCCAGCAGCATGAGGGTTTGTGTGTCCGGGTCTCCCCAGGACACACACTCCTTCAGACCATCCTTTAACACCCTCGCCGCCACCTCATTACCACTGTCGGGACCTACACACACACACACACACACACACACACACACACACACACACCACACACACACACACACACACACACACACACACACACACACACACATACACACGCACGTATGTACGCATACGCATACAGAGACAAGAATGATAAGAAAAGGATTCAGAAAGGAAGTTACCACCGGATATGAAATGTGGGGACATGCAGACAGCGTGGGGACGTGCAGACAGTGTGGACAAGGTCGTTTTCACTGCTCATGGTTATTATAGGATATGTAAAGTCATCGTTATGAGACGTTTTCACTGCTCATGGTTATTATAGGATATGTCAGGTGATCATGATGAGACGTTTTCACTGCTCATGGTTATTATAGGATATGCGGGTTCTGGTCGGGCTGCGGTTCTTGTACCGTCGGCTTGGGTTATATGTGCGGATGGCGGGTTCTGCACATTGCGGACGTGGGGCGGGAGAGGGTCTTGAAAATCCGACCAGGAGGAATTAATTTTCAGTTATGCTCTCTTATAATGTTGTTGTGGCGGCGTGAATTGCACATACTTTGAGTTGTAAGCCTATGTCAAACCACCGAATGAGACATTTTCCATGTCCATCATATAATAAGCCATTACTTATTTTTTTTTTGTCTCTGCGTGTTGTGTGTGTGTGTGTGTGTGTGTGTGTGTGTGTGTGATGACGTCATCGACGACGAGTCAACTTTTTGTCGACTTCATTGATAGAAAAGTCAGTCGTCATGCAAGCCCTAGCAGACAGTGTGGGGACATGCAGACGGCGTGTGTGGGGACGTGCAGACAGCGTGTGTGGGGACGTGCAGACAGTGTGGGGACATGCAGACAGTGTGGGGACATGAACAAAACACACACGGCGATGAAACGTGTGTGTGAAGTGGGGGACCTGGATGGATGGCGGTCCCGGGGAGCTGGGCGGCCAGGCCACGGAGGAGAGCCAGGCGACAGCGCAGCCACAAGGGGGCCCCCAGCCTCTCCAGGGCCTCCACAACTTCGGGGCAGTCTGCTGGGGATGGGGCCGTCGGGGGGGAACCTTCACGAACCTGCACCGTGCACACACACACACACACACACGGGCAAAGACATGCATGCAAATAGACAAAATACACAGGTTAAATTAGGGCTGGGCAATAATATAAGATAAGATAAGATTGACTTTATTCATCACAGAGGAAATTCTTGTGCCAGAGGTTGCTCAAAAATATGACACAATAAAAACAATAGAATAATAC